>PVIA01006965.1:52964-89771 GCA_004024845.1 Tonatia bakeri
CCCCCCCCCCACCACTCTTCAAACTCCAAACCCTACCAGGTTCAGTATATTTTCTTTTCAAACGTTCCCCTATCTTAAGATCAAGTTGTCACTAAAAGAAAATTATAGTCAAAGGTTTGATAATTCCTCACAAGACCAAATGAAGAGCACCCCCAGAATGTATAATTTTGACGATTCTAATAAATACCCAGGGAACGAGTCACAACAAGCATTTCCCGCCCCCAGGACATGTGGCCCAGGGTCACCTGCAGGGTCCCGGCACCTGAGTGTCTGCCAACCACAGACAGGGTCCTCGGATGCGGAGTTGCTGCTCTGAGGTTCTAGTCTGAATACTCTCATTTCCATGGGAAAGAAACTTCCTGACTCCCAGTTACAGCGGTAAAGGCTGCATCTCGAAATACAACCGCTGATACATATTTTTAATTTTGTGAACATTGAATCACACGCTCCACAAAAGTCTGCATTGAAGACACCACCCTGAGCCCCTTTCCCCCAAAAGGCCCAGCGGCCGAGGCCCCTACAGCCTCTGGGGACAAGACCCTGTGTGTTAAATAACAGCGATATCTTGAATTACTTGCGGTTTTTATACAAAGATGGGCTTGGGTTTCATGTGTTCGTAGGTGTTTCCAACTGAGAGAAATTTACTTGATAAGCCTGGTCAGTTGCTCTAGTCGTGATGATCTAATACGGTGTTTCTAATTCCCTTATTTTCCAGTGGAGGATGTTGACTACTGCACGCACTTGTTTATTTGGTTTATTGAAATGTTCTGGTAAGACTTACTTGAGGAGGAATTTTAACAATGTTTAATGATAGCTAAATAATTAATATACCATGAATAGACATTCATATTATAATTTATTAAAGTGAACCGAGTGAAACTCCATGTAAATTTACAACTGCTACAGCTACCTGGTGACCTGCGTGTCTTTTAATGCTCTTGTTCACTACATTCCCTTCCTTCTGTCTCGAGGAGAAGCACTTCCCTTGAAGGGAGCGCGAACATTCATGAACGCAGCCTTCATTGCTGAGCAAATCCCCAGACGCGGGGCGGTGGGGTGGTTTTGGCAAACACCGCGTACACCGTGAGCCAGCAGCTTCCAGGCGCTCACCCAGTGCGTTCCTTCGGGGACAGGCGGCGAGCCGGAAAGTCACCGTTTTCTCTCCAGCGGTTTCGTGCATTTTCTTTAATGTTTAACGGGATGCACTCCTACTTCGTTGCTGTTTTAAGGGGGAAGGGATGTGATGCCCACACTCGAATGAACGAGTGACTATTTTACAGACTGATCTCTGCCTGACCTTGTTCCCGACAACGTGCACAGACCACTTTGGCGGGTTGTAAAGTCACTAATGAAAAATTCCCTGGTTTATGGCCGCGCAGAAAGGGCCGTGGCAGCTTGTTTATAAACGACCCCATTAAAAGGAGGAAGCTCCGCGGAGTTATTTCCCTTGCAGGCCACGTGGGCGCCCAGCGCACAGCTGTGCTGGGATGGGGGCTCGGGGATGGGGGCTCATCTGTCTCGCAGCTCATCTCCCGGTTCCGCCCCTGCCCACCCCGCGGCTGCGTGAGCGAGCCTTTGTGGAAACGCAGCCCGGATCTCGCCGGGACAGAAATGCGTGTCCGCCTTTGCTCAACTGCCTCGCCAGGCGTGGATTCATTTCCACAAGACTGTCACTTTTTTACTCACCCCAAATGAAACGACCCTTCATTGTTTGTCAGGAGAAGTGATGACTTCTCTTTGTAGGTAAAATCACAGCATCTTGTCCTACGACTAGAATAAGCACTGGCTCAGGGGCCACCAGCAAGTCACCCCCCAGCGGGCAGCCGCCCCACACCTCTGGGCGTCTGGTCTGCGCCGCCCCCGAGCCACACTCTGAGAATCCGTGTGTATCAGCTAAGCACACGTGACCCAGTCGCATGCATTTCTCTCATTTGCACACGTCTGTGTGGCTGTGCAAGAAAAACACCAGTTTCACACAAACTTCCTCTCTGAGGTGAGACAGCCCACTCCCCTGCACACTGTGTTCACCCTAGTGGCTGGATCACTGCCTTCCCGCCACCACCCCGACAGGTGTCTCCAGGGCGGCTCGGAGAGGTCGCGTCTCCCCCGCAGAGCCCAGGTGCTGCCGCGTCTCCCCATATTTCTCCCAGTCCCTGTGGCATCAGGAAGCAGAGCTCAGGGGGGCCAGCCTCAAGGTGCTCATGCCCTCCCTGGGGAGGCCGCAGAGGCAGGCGCTGCTGCCCCATCCTCTGGAGCCCCAGCAGGGGACACGGGCACCCCGGCTCCGAGCCACCCTGCCACGGGCCGCACGGTCCTTCTGCATCTTGCCTTTCCTGGTAGCGACAGTGTGAAAGGTTAAATCCACTTCTCCCTGATGACAAACACTGCCCCAAGCAGCAGCGCCCTGGTGACAGCTCGTGAATTATCCCTTGGCACTGGGAGCTCTGCCAGAGTGCTGTGGCTCTGTTCGAGAGGGTATGTGTGCGTCTGTGTTCACTGCAGCACTATTCACGGTGGCCAGGACACAGGACAACCCCCCACAGAGCATCGTGCGAACACAGTGGAATGCTCCCCAGCCTCGAGGAGGGAGGCAGTACAGCATGGTGGCCCTTGGGAACATTTGCTGAGAGAAATAAGTCAGACAGAAAAAGCTGAGAACCATATGATTTCACTCATATGTGGGATGTAAAACTGAAACTCAGAGACACAGAGGACAGCGTGGTGGTCACCGGAGGGGAGTGGTGGGGCAGGTAAAGGGTAAAGAACCAGAAACCCCACCCCCGGGTTCTGACCTGATGTTCGTTTCCATGGTGCATCTGGGCTGGCTGATGGAAGACGATTGGACTTTGGGAGATGGGCGCACAGTGCAACATCCAGATCTCGATGCGGAAATGTGCACTCAAAACCCATACGACCTCTGAACCAATGTCACCCCAGCAAATGTAATCTAAGAAGAAAGATACAGAATATTCTAAGAGTTCATACCTGCCCTGGGTTTTCACCACAGCTGTGCTGCTTTCGAGGTGCGAGAGCCACAGGCCTGCCCCGCACCCGCTGACGGGAGCCCCAGGGCAGGAGAGCTGCCTGCGGGGCCAGGCCTGGGCCCGAAGGAAGTGGTGCGGGAGTGGACCCGAGCCGAGCGTAACACGTCTCCACCACTGCAGTGCAATAAACTCGGCAGTGGTGACAGCCATGCTGCTTCCACGTGTGTCACCCGGCCAGAATGGAGCCCTCACTGATGTGGGTCCCGGGTGAGCGCTATGTTTTGTGCCGAAATCCCAAGCGGGCAGGGCGGTGCTGGCCCGGCCAGGTCCCAGGTGCTCCCCGCCCCTCCTTGCAGGCCTCCGTCCAACACGGGTGTGCACGGACTGCAGGAAAAGGCCCTGGTGTTGCCGACATTCACTATTCTTTCTTCTGTTTGCAAAATCTGGATGGTGCTTGTTTTTCTAGCCGTCTGCACATTCACTGAAGAATTGGATCTCTCCCATAACAGTTTCCACAGTTGGAGCTGACAAGCCACATCATTAGGAAATCAGACTTTCGTTCTCAGGTACGTATGCCCCACCCGGTCTGGGTCCCTTTAACCACCTGTTCAGAGTCAGGTGCGGTGTTCTGAGAGCTAATTTGAGCAAGAGTAGCTTTGAAATGCATTTGAAGCAGAGGAAACGGCACGTGCTGTGCGCACCGAACAGTGCTCAATGCTTTTCTGCAGACACGCTCTGTAGTTTCACCCTGACGCCCCACCATCTGCCTGCACCCTCGAGTGCCGCTCTGTGAGGCCCACTGGGTGGGGACAAATGACTTAATTAATCCTGGACTTTGCATGATTTTAAAACGGCTGCTCCAATCCCCCATGGCAGGCCGGTGGCGGTGGGTGGGTGCACCAGAGCTGCCGTCCAGGCCCAAGGACAGCCGGGCAGGGGCTCTGTAGCGCCGTCAGGAGCTGCATCCGTGCCGTTCAGCAGGGCCTGACTGTCCCGTGATGCCCATTTTGATGATGAAAAACCTTCAGGAAGTCAGCCAGAAACTTCAGTCTAATGCAGAGTGGGTCTCGTGGCCCCCAGCACCCCTGACACCTGAGCCCAGGGCACAGCAGCTGTGTGTGCGTCCTGTTCCGGGGAGCAGGGACGGGCCTGGCTGTCCCAGTGCTGCCAGCTGACCCTGCTGCCTGTCCTCTGTGGTTGGCAGGTGCTCAGCCACGGGTGGTCCAACAGGGGGTGGGGGTGGTCTGCGAAGGCATGCCAGCTGGTGTGTGAGGGGTCCGGTGCCTCGTGACAGCAGAGCAGGACTTAGGAGTCAGCCGTGCACCCCGACAGTGCCGTGCCTGATGTCCACACAGCAGGACTCAGGGGAGAGACAGACCAGAATACGGGTCAGCTCTCTCACCCTGTGCCTGTCCCAGGGCGTGTCCTCGGGTGCCCACGCAAGGGGCCTGGGCTGGGAGGGCCCAGGCCCTGGCTGCTGTGGAGGCTGCCCACAGGCTCCAAGTAAATTCCTGGGCACAGGACCTCAAGCCGGAAGTAGCAGAGCCACACCTGAGCCCCTCGTCTGCCTCCAGCTCGTCAGCCTCCAGCACCCGGGCCAGGAAATGCACAGTAATAGGTGATTACAAAACTGACAAAAAGTCTTCCCTGATGCCAGGAATAACTAAAGATTTTCAGAAAGAAAAATAGGAATGTTTCCTGGTGTAAATAATAGATAAAGGATGAAAGAGAGTAAATGAACAGGATCCAGCAGCAACCCCCTTAGGGGGCCGTGAAACCCGAACAGCCCAATTTGTATGCCGGCCCATCAGGCAGGAAGTCGGTGAGCCAGGCACTGTCCTCGGGCTCTGGAGGGAGAGACCCCACATGGGGTTGGCGCCTCCAACAGGAGCTGTGGGGGAGGGGGCCAGCATTTCACTGCTCTGCGCGAGTCCAGCACGAACAAGCATCATCGCAGTTCATTCCCTGCACCGGAGAGAGAGCCCAGAGAAGGTGGGTCCGTGGGTCCTCAACGTGCCACAGTCAGAGAAGTGCCCGCACCTGGCCTTGGCTGGGACTGTTGGGGGCGGAGCTGGGGTCCGGGGTGGGGGTGGGGGGGCCGGCAGGTCCGCCCCCACGGACTGTGCCGTAAGTCCGCTTGCCCTGTGTGTGAATTCTTGGATCCTGGGCTTTAACGAAGGCGCTTAGTCTCATTGTGTACTATTTTCTGTCGAGGTAAATAACTTACAGAGAGAAATATTTTTGTGAAGAACAGGGTAGTTTTTAAAAACACAGGTTTAAAGTATAGTGGTGGTGGAAACCTCAAACGCTTCTGTTTCATAAGACAACAGTTCGGGAGGTTGCGTTTTCCGTCTCCGTCCACCAGGCACCTGTAGTAACGACGTTTACCCCTCACCGGTCCGTGAAGCATTAATTTCTGGGGCTGTGACGTCAACACGCTGTCCTCTGAGCTGAAGATGGTGCTCGTACGAGAGAGTCTGCATTTGTTTCTGACAACGACTGTACATTTTCACTGATAGTTTGAGACCCAAGGTCACCTGTGGCAGCTGGGAGGGGCCATGAGGATGGGCTGAGTGATGTCATGAATGCAGTGGGTGCACATTTGCGGCCCCCAGCCCATCCCAGGGCTCACGTGATGCAGAAACCCCGCCCCCTGGCTCTGACCTGATGTTTGCTCCCATGGTGCATCTGGATTGGCTGAATCTTTCAGGGAAATGGATCGGAATAGACATGATTTTTGCATATTTTCTTATCTTATTCAATTCATTATTTATGTGCCCAATTTTCTAGTGATGTTCATGGCTAGCTGCCCATATTTTAAAAACGAGGTAGGTAAATAAGGCTGGAGCTCATTTGCATGTGGCCGGATTGGAAAAATCCACCCCCTCACATCCCCTTTTGGTCTCAGACGGGCAGTGCACCAGGCCGCTTGACCAGGCCGTGTTTTTTCCAGGCACGCTTTCCCTCAGAGAGTGTCCTTCTTAGGGAAAAGCACGTAAAATCACACTATACATCACTCATAAAGTGTTTCAGTCACAGAAGTAGCTCAGCATTGGGGTTCGTTGGGACACATGTGTCTGTTTTCACAGTGACAATCTCATTTAATTGTGTCTCTGTAGCTTTGGGAAATTCTTGAAATTCCTCAATAATGGACAAATAAAATATATTTGCCTTTTAGCATATCCATTGTCTTGTGAAAATGAGTATTTCCTACACATTACAGAAGGTAGAGCTTGGGATTAGTATAGGCCCTTTGACACATCAAATTTATAACTTTCTTTAAAGAGTTTATGGAACAATATGACTGGCTGAGCACACACATCTAACTTCTTTTTGCCTCTGATCCCAAGCAGAAGCCAGAAAACATGAAAGCTAACGTAAATCAATCCCAGGAAAATGCTGGGGGTGGGGAAGAAACACAGCCGTGAGCCCACCAAAAACTTCGAGATGCCCCCAAGTCTGAGAGAACAGAGGGTCCCTAGGCAGCTCCAGGCCTTGGCCCCGAGTGCTCACCAAAGCTGCCCAGAGAGGCGGGCCGTGGCTGGAAGCAGTTGGGGCCCTGGCCGTGGCCGGAATGAAAAGAACGGAGCTCCCCTTACCCCCGCCTCAGCCGGGTCAGGCGCTCCCCGTCCCCAAATTGTGCTGGAGAGTGGGCGCCTGCCAACCTTCCAGAGGCTGCAGTAGAAAGTGTGGCTGAAGTGGCCACTTACCAGGATGGCCGGGGGCTCACTCGTCCACCGAAGTCCAGCCTTGAGCCCCACTGGCTCAGCAGGTGCCATGTCCAGTCCGTTGCTCATGCCCAAGGTGGGGGTCCTTGGGGTCGGAGACCAGGTGTGTCATCAGTCTGTGGGTTGAAGAGGACTCTCAAAGGAAGTAACAGTAAACAAACATCAAGGTCGGAGTGTGGAGCACGGGCAAGCCCCTGTGGAGAGGGGAAAGCGTCCCATTAAACAAGAACAGCAGTTTTAAGTCAAGAGTCGAAGCTCTTACCTGGAGACACTAAAAAGATGATAAAAATCGACCCAAAGCCAGCAGCAATAGAAAAACAGAAGACTGGAAAGCTATGCTCGAACACAGGACATCGAATACAGGGACACGCAACAGAAGCCGGTAAAGCTACAGGCTGATGAAAGGTGCCACCAGGCAGAAGAACTCGAGGAGATGGGTCAGGACCTGTCAACACGAGCCTGGAGGCAGGGAGGCGGGACGCTGAGAGGGGCCCACCAGGACACGGAGGAGGCCGCACCAGAAACCTCCAGAATCAAGGCATTTCCCCCAGTGCGCCTCAGCCTCACGGAAGGTGCGGGCACTGCGGGCGCAGATCCTGCAGCCGAGGCCAAATCGTGGCCTCTTAGACCTGAGACTGCGTCTGAGAGCGAGGAGCGAGGCCCCCTGGCTGCACAGCTGCCCCTGAGAATCACCGAACTGCATGTTCCCGACCCCGAGCTCAGCCTCCCAAGTCAGAAACTCCTGTGCCCAGATCCCAGAAGCTTGGCCCGTGCTCCAGGCAGGGCCCCTGCGGCCTGGGGGAGGGGCAGACCCCCTCAGCCGAAGACGATTCCTGCAGAAGCACTTCTCAGACTTCAATGTGCACAGGCTCCTGTTAAACCCAGATGGCCGACAGGTCTGGGCTCGGCCCGGACACATGCGCTTTTAATGAGCTCCCTGGGGTCCCTGGGCTGCCGGTGAGGGGACCACACGGTGCTTCTCAGGCGGGGCTGCCTCCTGGATCAGCTCACCAGCGATGGACCTGCCCGGAGATCCCCCCACCCACAGAGCCTGCCTGATGGGCCCAGTGTGTGGCCCGAGCCCCGGGGTTTTAAACTCCCCTGGATTCTCACACGTCGCTGTAGTTGGAGACTCTGGCAAAGGGTTCAGTGACAGCAGGGGGGCGCCCAGACCCCAAGTGGACGGGAAGTGACAGTTTGTGCCTGAAATGCGAGGCTGAGCACCCTCTTCCCACTGAGCTCCAGCCCATGCAGGGGGAAACCTGACCAAATGGAAGGAAACACAGACATGCACGTTGAGTCCCTGCTCGTGAGGCAGCTCTGTCCCTGTTTCCACACCAACAGGAGAGGCTAACCGAGAAACTCATTTTCGGTTTGAAATAGTAAGGTCCCCAAACACCTGGAAACCAACAAGGACTAACTGTGCAGGATTCACTGCTGGGCGAAACATGAACACTCTTCACGAGACTGGTCGGGGAGCCGCTGACTGGCAGTCTGTATAATTTGATTTTTTTTTCATGCCCAGTGCTGTGTCACTTTTGTGGCCACGAAGACACAGACCTTTAGGAAAGAGACTGGACAGTGAGGCAGGGGGCCTTCAGGCCAGACCCTTGGTGCATCGGACCGAGGGAGGCTCAACACTTTCTGCCCTCATGGGCAAGTCCACGGACCACCCGTGGAGCCTCATGCAGCAGCAACCTCCTGCAGCGTGGGGGAAGGCGACGCAGGCCTGCTCCCAGCGCCGGGTGCTCAGCTCTGGCGCGGAGCTGCCTGGAGGGCTGCCGGGTTTGCAGGGCTTGTCCGAGGGACCCGCGTCCACACTTCCACATGGTGACCCCCACTGCCGACGTGCACTTCCTGTAAGGAGGAGGGAAGGTGCCGGGCTCCACGTTCCAAGCGCTGGAGATGACTATGAGGCTCTGCACTGCGGCAGCTCTAGTGAAGAGCACTGTCGGGCTTGAGCACACGAGGTGCAAAAAGGGCACGGCGTAGGAAATCTAATGATGCTGACGTCACTATTACCATGATAATGATGATAGTAAAAACGGTGATGCTTTCCCCAAAAGCAGTTTATTATCAGGACTCGTTAGCATACAACGCCTATGTCTATCAACCTAATGTTTGGGCACTAGCTAGTGATAAATAATAATGTAGAAAAAGGAAAGCTACTAATTGGAAACGTAACACATGCTAACTTGCCTAAATATGTGATTTTGGTTCACGAATGTTGAACCCCACCGTGTTGCCTGATTCTCCCTTCTGACAACGTGACATTTGCTTCCGTCCCGTGGCACACATTAACACTTTTCCACAGAGCCGTATCCCAGCCACACCAAGTTGCCCTGTGACCCCCACCTCCCTCGGTGTCCTGGCCGAGCTGCTCCCCCACCCGCTCCCCTGGTCTTGCCTCATTCTGTCAGCTCTCGAGCACCCTTCCCATCTCCGTTTCTCTCTCAGTGTCAGGCATTTCCCACCTGCACTCTCAGGCCGTTGCCCAGCCGAGTTGTGTCCCCCCAGGACACCCAGGGCCTCCACAACCAGCTCGAGGGCACCGGTGGCTTCTGGACCCTCCTCCCTCAAGCCCATCCTGTCCTGTGGCCACTCAGCCCATCCCTCTGGCGGGGACACTGGTCTCAGGATACCTTCCAAGAGGCAGAGAGCGGGTTCTGCTCCTCGCCTTCCCAAGCCCACCCAGGACTTTTCCCTCACTGTCTGCGACGTTGGGGGTCAGGTCCTCACGGCTCCCCAATTCCAGCAGTGTCGACCCCATCCCCACGCCTGGGGTTCCTGCCTCTAATGCTCACCCTCTGCTTGGTTTCCAAATGCTTTTCCAGAGCTCAGGTGAGAGAGTGTCAGACCTTGGCTGAAACCACTTGCCAGGTTCCCCTTCACCACGACCAACCTCAGCTCTTCGGAGTGGAGCGCCCTGAGGGGCCCATTCTCACCAGGGCCTTGAACTTTACATCCCACGGACCTCTGGCTACCTACAGCTGCCTCATGCCCTTGTGCTTCCTAGCTCCCGCCTGTGGTGGCGCTGTGCTGTGTGACTGGGCACCTCCGCCCCTGCACTGCAGGCGCTTCCTGCTCCCAGCGGGACTCAGCTCCCAGGCTGTCGCCCGCCCCCGCCCCGTGCTGCTGCATTTAGTGAATCTGTTTGTGCCTGGTTCCTTCTGCGGTGCTTACCCTTCTGGGAGGCGGAGTCCCCTTGGGGCTCAGGGACTGTGCCGGTGCTGGCCCAACACAGAGCATTCAAAGGGAACCTTCTGCTGACTGGGAGGCCCAAGTGGCAGTTCCATCTCCCAGACTTTTTAGGAGGGTGAAACGAGGTGATGGTGATAAACTTGATTTGAAAATATAGAAACACTTTACGAACCCTAGTGACAATGTTGCAGTGACGTGGACGGTGCTGGTGGTGACGACGGTGACGATGGTGTGGATGTGTGGATGACTGGTGCCCGGACTAGGGTTTGGGAAGGAGGTCTGAGCTGGCAGCTCAATGTCATTGCCACAAGGCGGGTCGGCCGGGATAGGTCCCGAGGGTGAAGCACAGAGGGCAGCGGACTGAGCCTCTGCAGCGGAACTGGACGTGGCTAAGAGAGAGGGAAGCGGCAGGTCAGAGAAGTTGAGCGAACCCCTACATGTCGCATCCCATCGGGAGAGACGTGCCCAGGGCACAGATGGGCATCCAGCAGGAAGCCCTCCCTGAGCTCCGGCCGGAACCAGCCCGTGTCACTCAAATTGGCCACTGAGGCCCCTGCCGACCTCGGTGACAGCCCCGTCTTCCCCTGGGCCTGATTGGCAACAACTGGAAACTGATAAATTACCCCCGCTGGAAATTTATGGTGCTTTGCGAGGGCAGGAGCAGCATCTGGCCTGTGTTCCCATCACCTGGCAAGTGTTTGACACGGTACAGGTCCTTAATTTACAAGTTTTTAATGAAAAAAAAAATCAACGGGCAGGGCAGGGCTCCTCGTGGGTGACTCGCCCTATGGTTGTTCCCTGTGCCCGAATATCATTGGTGTTGCTGTAGTGAGGCTTTCTCTGGAACACCAAGAGGTGACATTTTGTTTTTCTTGAGTCAAGAAGTGGCTTTGTAAAAATAAATACACGTTAGAGTAACATGCAATGACCACCGATCCCCGGCAGTGGTGTGTTTTCAATTAACAGGGTGCAGGAAGCATCGTGCTGTTTATGTGAGAGCTGGTGACCCCGCATCTGGAGCCACTTCTCCCCTGCCCTGCCCCGTCCCTTCTGAGTCCCTGCCCCCCTCTACTGCCCGCACCCCCCCTCTCAGAGCAAGCGGGGGGCTTTATCTTGGTCTGTGGAATTCAACTTGAGGGCCTCCAGGTACCCTGGAGCAGCGATTGTGTTTTAGATAAGTGAAACGTGGCCAACGCTGAAATTGGTTAAATATGAGGCACACGAGCATCGAGCATCGGCTGCAGAAGAGGCAAAGGGTGAGCGTGCTGCCTGTGGGAAACTGAGGCTTGGGGTCTAGTGACACTCGCACGGCCGCCAGGACCGGCCACTGGAGAGTGACTGGGAGGAGCTGTCTGGAGCCTGTCTTGAAGGGGAGGGATGGACACGCGGGGACCTCTGGTTCCACTCCAGGTTGGACGCACCAGGAGATGAAATCCAGGAGCAGTTCTGATAATGCCGCCTGAACTCGGTAACCATGCACCTAATGCGGACCCCCGCTCAGGGACAGATCCCCCTCTCAGGGACAGACCCTCTTCACCACACCGGCTACCTCCCCTTGGGTGTGCCCCGTCTCGGCCTGTCTCCTTGGCAGCCCGCTCCCCGCCCCCCCCACTCGCGTCTCCTTTAGGTGAAACGTAACTCTCGGTATTTCACATCTGCTCTGCAGCCCCGGGCACGGGTGGAGAGAAACCACAGCCAGCTGTCTAGTCCTGGTGAACTGCCTGGAAGGACGGGTGTGGCCACTTTGCAACCAGACCTCGGCCCCTGGCCTCCCCCGGCCCTCCACACCCATCTTGTCCCTGCAGACCTCCCGCAGCTCTTCTCCCGCAGCTCCCCTCCTGGCCGATGGCCCTGCTTCTGTCTCCACTGGGCGCCCACTCTCTCTCACCAGCCCCGCCGGGCATGCCCACGCCCGCTGTGGTGCCTGCGCCTGTGCCCTCCCTCCCGGTCTCCCAATGAACCTCCCCCCAGATGCAGGGCAGACTCTTCGCTCGGGCAGGGAGCGCCCTCCATCTACCCAGGGGCAGCCTCCAGCCAGCACCCCTCTATTTCTTCCGTCATCATCTTTTCTCTTTATTGGATAATTCCCAAAATAATCCTCTGGTCGTTAAAAGAAAAATAAAACCTTTGACTGTATTCCTCCCCAACACCTCCCAGTCTTTCTGCTCTTCTTTGGAGGTAACCCACCCTGAAGGGGCCCGTCCCCCTGACTCCCATTTCTCCGCTCCTCTTGCCCACGGCACTCACATCCCAACCCCCAAGTTCCTGACACGGGTCCGCTGGCCGCTACGAGGGACCTCGTGGCACGGAAGCCACTGAAGGGTGTTTGATCCTCATCTCACTGCCCGTGCCAACCACATCAGACCCAGTCTTCCCATCCATCCCCTCGGACACAGTCTGTCACCTGCCTGCGCAGACCAGCTCCCCGGCCTGCTGAGCCACACAGTGTCCAGTGCCCCATGGCCACCAGCTAAGACTTCACATAGCACCTCTGCGCTAAAGTCTCTAGGCCGACGATGGCCCAGGGGACCTGCACGTCCAGTCCCCGGGCGGCCCCAGATGGGGAAGCTGGCGGCCATGTCGCTGATGCTCCCGGCACCTCCCTGACCCCCAGGGATGTCAGTCTAAAATGTGCCCTTTCTGTTCCTTTCCCTGCATTTTTTCTTTGTGCTCACTCATCGCTGACATTTCTCAGGTGTTTCTCCTTTGTCACATTCTTCGTCTTCCTCTTGGGGGCGGTCGGTCTCGCAGTGAAGGCAGGGACCTTCTCCCTGTTCAGGCGGCATTTCCGGCTCTCGGAGCAGTGCCTGGGGCAAAATATTTACTCAATGAATATTCTCGAGTCAGTGATCTAATGGGAATGCCAGGTGAGTGAGAGTTGCAGCACTGAGAGCCGGGGACAGTCCCTGAGTTAGACTCGCAAAGGGGACAGAGGGGACGTACAGGATGAAGAGCTGTCACCTCACTCCGTGAGCTGACTTCTTCATCACCGATGGAGAGAGGGATGCTAACAGGCAGGTTTGTATGAGGTGTGGAGCCCTGTGATGCTGAGGCCTGACCACCCGGGGACACCCGGGGACAGCAGTGAGGGCAGCGGGCTGTGCTGACCAGTGTGAGGACAGTGAGACCCATCTTTCTTACGTTATTAAATCATTAACTCTGCTTTAGAAATGTGGCACTTCCCTAGAGTGATGGCTTCTTTCATTGTGTCCCCTCCTCTTTCTTAGGGACACGTGTCTCGTTTTCTCGGTGGGACCTCAATTCTTCCTGTGCACCTAGGCTGCCGTTTCATCCCTGAGTTGCTCCGAGTTCTCAGTGAGTTTGTCTGAGGACACAAAATGAGCGAAGATTTGGCAGAAAAAGTTCTACTCTGCTGTCCATGGCTTAGGACACAAGAGGAGACGCCTGGGCCGCGGTCAGTGAGGATGCTGCCGGGTGGGTGGGGTCGCCGGATAGAGGCTGTGCCAGTCCCTCCGGGAACTCAGCACTTGACTCCACGTCCCCCTGTGGGCACACGGCCACTTTAAAATCGCTTTTTAATGACAAACATGCTGAACAACAGCTCTGCGTTTTCTTTGACAAGGCTGGACATTCCTTGGAGAGGCTTTCTTCGGGTTTTTTTTCTGTGAAAATAGAAAAATGGCCAAACATCTGGGCACCAAATGCCCAGAGTCTCTGGGAAAGGGAACAGGACAGCTGCTCTGGGAGGGGAGAAGGCTGCTGGCCTGTTTGAGCGGCAAAGGCTCGGCACGCTGCTTCACCTCCGTGGTGACCTCCGTCCCCCGAGGAAGAGGGGACTGCTGGCCAAGAGTCGTCCTGGCATGGGAGCAGGGCCCTGGGCTGGCGAGTCCAGATGCCACTGATGTCACGGCCTCTGCCTGTGAACGGTTCCAAGCGCTGACCCCGGCCCGTGAGGATGGCCGGTGGGAGATGGGTCCTGAAAACTGCCCACCCTGACAGTGCACAGGAGAGCTTCCCAGGCCTGTGCGCCGAGCACACCTGCCATTGTGTAGCTGCTCCAGCATGCTGCTCCGCAGGCTCCACGTCCACGAGCAGGAGGCTCCGACGCCCGAGAGGGCTATGGGAGGTGGGCAGCCAGCTGAGGTCGGCTCCCTCTGTGCACACTCCGCAGGGCCAGTGTGTCACGCAGGCTCTCGGGAGGGTTCTTACCGAACTGCCAGAGCAGCGTGCTGTGGACGCTGCAGATGACCGTGTGATCACATGGGGCTGCTAGGCCTTTGTTTCCTACGAGGAGCTACTCACTGTGTTATTACTGCCTCAAGTGTGTCCAGAAGAAGAGGAGGGTGTGTGTGCATGTGTGCACAAGCGTGTGAAAACACACCTGCGTGCACGTGCACATCCATGTGCACATGGGTCAGACCACATATGTGTGCACGTGTGGCACATATAAGGGACAGTGTGCATGCATGTGGGCATGCATGTCTATGATGACATGTGTGTGAGTGTGTGAGGGGTGTGCATGTGTGTGAATGTGTGTGTGTGTGTGTGACATATCGACTCTTCATTAGAGAAGTCCCATGTCCTCGTCTGAAAATGAGAAGCTGGCATCCCCTGCAGAAGGCTGCCACCAGAATTAAAGCAGATAATGTTCCAATCACACGGCTCATACCAGCATTAAAAACATAAGTATTATTATTTGGGCATATCACAGGTGAGAATGTTACAAATTAAAGAACAAAAAAATCAGACTGTTTTATGTCCCTCTGCATTTTTCTGCCCCAAGATACTCCCTCGAGTCATTCCCTCTGACAAAGCTGCCCTCCCCCGGCTCTTCCTGTGAGTCACTGGGTGGCGTGACTGTCCCTGCGCCCCATGTGGCCTGTCCCCGGGTGCCCCACTCACCCGGCTCCCACCAGGCTGCCCCTTGGCGGGTCCTCAGCTTCCTTCTTGTTCTTCGTGATGGACTCGTTGCGCTCACCACGTGCGGGAGTTTGGGCTGGCCCGGAAACAACTTGTGTAGACTGTTATCATGTCCGGCAGTTTTCGGAGGAAGGTGCTGTGCTCACAGCTCCACACCCATCATCCCGACAGCCCCGCAGCTTGCTCACCCCCCTTCACCGGTGGAAACTTGGGGACACAAAGACTGAAGGAAGTAACTTGGTAAAAGGCCTAGGTTTGAATGACTCTATGCAATTACTAGTGACCCTGGAAAAGTCTCAACTTCCGAGACAAATTTCTTCTACCACATCTCTGAAAACCTTCTGCCTCACCGAGTTCTCACGAAGACCCAGGAGAACAGGGTCCAGAACACGGCCACAGTCAGGTGGTAACTTTATCACACTTACTCTATTCGTGTTCACCCAGAACTCTAACCCCGCCACCGTTCTCACCTCCAAATCTTCTATGCATTTTGTTTGACGTGCCACACTGTCTGTGACGTGACCTCCAACACCTCCAACTGAGAGTCGTCCACCTGATTGGAAGAGTCAGGTGCTTTGCACCTCACTCACTACGGGGAGCAGTGTGCTCCCCGAACTTTCTTGAACGTCGGTCTGCTTTCCTGTGAGGCAGTGAGACCCTGACACTCGCCCACGACCCTCCATCTGCGTCCCTACAACTCCTGGCGAGCTCCCCAAGCGAGTGCCCACGAAAGCCATGGTCACCGAGCCAAGGCCAGGGATGTCCTCCCAGCCCTTGGGCCAGTGCCAGGACCTTGTCTGGTCGATCTGAGAGACCGGTCACGTGTCATGGGCAATGCAAGCTAGTCCTCAACTCAGCAGCAATGTTACTCACACGTACTGCAGTGTTCATCTTAGGAGACAGCAGTAGTGGAGGCCGTGGTCACAGGTCGACGTTTTTAATACAGCATCTAAAGATGACAGGACCTTTCCCATGACTCACAACTGCTGAGCAGGAAAACACCGAGAACTGAGAGTAAGGAAGCAGGAGTATCGGACTGAGTCGTAATCAGTGACTCTGAAACAAATTTTGAAATTAAATCTTTGTGATTCTTTACAACGTAGGTTGAAAAAGCACACTGAATACATGTAAAAACACTAAATCAGGGAAAATGGAGACACAGGCCGTCATGGCAAGAGGCGTTAGCATCGCTCTCACAGTGTTGCCTCAGGGACCTCAGCTCTGGCCTGATTTCACGTCTCGTCACACAGGTGTAAAAACTCTGAGGCTGACGACTATGTCTGATTTCTCAGAATCCAGGCCGAAGCTGCATGAGTGTGGCCTTAACTGCTCGGCAACAATCACCTGAGAGGGCATGTGTGGATGAGGACACCGTGCTGAGAGTTTTGTTTTGCTGAGTTTGAACGGCCTTGACTGTGACCCCGTTCTGGTCGGGAAGATGAGCTCCCACCTCCCCGTCTGTTCTGTCATCTCTCCGTACCCACATTCTCTTCTCTGCTCCTCACTGGTTTTGCTGAATGCTGGTCTCCTGCTTCTAGGTCAGTCCTCGTCAGCTTCTTGCATGCGACGCTTCTTTAGAAAATGGCAGTGCTCAGTCAGCGGTTGACACTCAGCTCTGGTGTGAGGAATGGCACATCCTCCACACGCCACACGCCACACACGGCGTTTGTAGGGAAGTGGGAGAACCTTCGGTGCGATTGGAGTGGTCTGATGGATTTGGCCCTCTCAAGGGCCCTCCAACGTTCAGCCCTCGTGGAAGGGTTGGGGTGACCGGTGGCCCATGTCCACAGGACAAGACCAACTCAGGCCAGTCAGAGGCGCTGCCCCGCGGGGCCCCAAGGCCCAGCACAGACAGAACCATGTGGTGTTTCACAGATGAAGCCTGATGCTCTGCCGTTGCAGGAGAGGCCAGTGACAAGCATTAGCATGGGCAGGTGGCCTGGGAGGGACAGCGGACAGTCGGGCTCCTGCGAAGGCGTTCTGCCTGTAGTCCAAGTTCAAAGTGAGCCCCTCCCTAAGCTTTCCTGGGAGACTGAGGCCACAGGTGAGCACACTTAGACACACCACAAAACAATTGACCTTCACTGCTGTAAAACGTATTGTCTGTATGTCCCGTGCGAGGAAAGGACGCTGTGAGGTCAGCTGTGCTGCTGTCACGGAGAAGATTGATGAGGTGCGGCCGCCTCCCTTCCGGGGACAGCATGCTCCACGGCTAGCTCAGCCTCATGGTCCTGTGTCCTTGTTCCAAGCTGGCCCTGTGGCCCTGGAACTTCTCTTCGGTTCTTTCCCAGAAAACACGGACAGCTGCTCCACGCTCTTTGTAAGTTTTACGGTTTGTAATGGACGTTGCATCTGAAAAGAATGACAGTTCCTATGCAGCTGGTCACCTGAGCACTGGAGAATGAACAGCGAACCTTCTCAACAACTCTGCATTTTAACCCCAGTCCTTCAATCCTCTGCTTCCTTGTTTTGTCTTCGGGTTGTGCTCTGTTTCCAGGGAAAGTATATCGTGAGCTCGGGATTTGAACGGGATTTCTACTGGCACTTGTGCTAGGTCCCCGAAGCTCAGGAGACCACGCGACTCTGTGACGGCTGGGAAGTCGGGATGAGACCAGGTGACTGGGTCACGTAGCCTTGGCATGTGGCTTGAGGAGAGGAGAGGTATTACCACCATTCCAACGACCCACAGCCGGGTGCGTCCTGCTCCCGCGGAGACCCTCAGACTGTCCAGGTGGCCTCCCCACTCCTTTCTCGTCCAACTCCAGCCTCCTCTGCATGTACATGCAGGTTCATCTTCCCAGAGAAGAGTTTGGTCCTCGAGGCAGATGTGCTTCCTCACATGGCAACTGGTGTTGAAATGAAGTGTCTGAACATGTCCAGCGCAGGTTCCTCAGAGTGGGACTCTCGACCCTCCTGCCTGAGGGTCCCCTGGGATCTTGTGAAAGTGCACCTGCTGTGTCCCCACCCAAGTGCCACTGAGCTGGAACCTCGACAACCTGCACGGAGCCAGCAGAGTCCTGTGCAGCCCGCAGTAGAGGGGACAGCAGAGCAAGCAGTACATGTCACTGTGGGCAACTCTAATTCTTAGAGAAATAGTAGGAAGTTATACTCGAAAGAGCTTTTAGAGAAAAAAGAAAAAGAAAAACCATAATAGCTTCATCATCCCATCTCATTCCTAGTCATAGGGAAGAGAGCTGTTGCCTGTGCAGTCCCGTGGTCTCGTGGTCCCATGGTCCCGTGGCCAGTGGTCCTGTGGTCCACGTGGTCCTGGAATCGAGCTTGATGCTGTGGCAACAACGGGGGATGTGTGTGAGGCCAGAGGTTACTGCTGACCTTCTTCCATTCTAGTCTGAAAAGCTCAGCTCTGATCAGTGCGTTCAAGGTGTTTCAGGGGACGAGGGGCCCCGTGCTGTTCTCACTGTGGGTCATGTAGTTCTGGCCATGTTCTCGAAATGCCCACACACTGTGAGAATGGGAGGAATGTTGTGGGAAAGTCACTGTACCCTGAGTGCTTTTTGCTTTACCCTGGGGTCTCACCTTACAGTCTGCAAAGGCCTCGGCCCAGATTTTCTCCATTCCCATAAAAAGAGGCCTTATCCTCGATCGCCCCTGACTCCCAGCATACAATGAAACAGCTTGGACCTTTTTGTGAGTGCACTCATCATTTATGCTCTTAGAAGCGATTTTTGAAGTTTACCAAATTAAAAAGGGTGGGAGCAGTACAGTGTGGGGAACAGGGATGTATGTATCTGAGCCCCATCTGTCATCTCAGGAAGGGATGACGCCAAATTTAAAACTTAGCTTCTAAAGTCTAATAATCACCAAATGTTCAGCCAGACCCCCTTGGCTGGTTCCCTTAGAGCAGAGACGTGCAAATGCACTTCAGCGGAAAGGATGAAGGTTTTCACGTCGTCACGAACGTCAGCTGGTCTGTGTGTCTGTCTGCTCCGGGAAGGTCGCTCTGGGCTGCCACACACCTCAGTTCTCCCCAGGACACGGAGCCTGCCTCAGACACACATGTGCCCGACTCCATGTGGACACAGACTCAGAAACATGCATATTTGCAGTGTGTGTGGACAGGGAAAATGTTGGAACATACGTCACTCCCCTGGAAGGTGCGGTAGCACCGTCCAGGACGGGAGTGGCAGTGGGTGACAAATCTAAGTTTGTCTGGGGGCAGCTGAGATGCTCCTCACTTGTTGCCACTTAGTTTTTTTTTTAATGAGTAGACCTTATTTTTTAGAGCACCTTTATGTCTCCAGAAACACTGATCAGAAAGTGGTGGCCGCCCCTTCCGTCCCATCGCCCCTCTGACCCCAAGTGTCTCTGCTGACATGTCACATCAGTGATGCATCTGCATTATGGTTGGTGAGTCACAGTGACACACTTCAATTCACTAAGACCGGCCCGCGGTTTATGTCAGGGTTCACCCTCTGTGCACAGCCTTGTGAGTGTGGACAAACACACAAGCACGGGGTCACCGCCCTGCTCGTCCCCCGCTTGTTCCCTCTCTCGCTTTCCCTTCCTCTGCATAGCTCCAAGGACCAGGCCTGGGAGATTTCCTTCTCTCTGCAGAATGTCTTCTAATGTTTCTCAGAGGGCAGAACTCTTGGCACTAAATCCATATTTGTTTATCTGAGGTTTTTATTTCTCCTTCACTTGGGAAGGATGGTTTTGCCAGATACAGAATTCTAAGCTGGCTTTTCCTTCAACATTTTAAATAGCTCACTCCATTTTCTTCTTGTTGGTGTGGTTTATGAGTAAAAGTCTGATATAATTCTTATTTTCACTCCTCTCTAAGTGAAGTGGATTCCCCCCCTTCATCTCTGGTATTCTGAAGTTTGAACGTGACATGCGAGGGGCAGGTGGGTTGGTATTTTCCTCTTTGGTGCTCTCTGAGCTTCCTGGGTCTGTGGTTTGGTGTCTGTCATGAATGTTGAAAGCTTCTCAGCTAGACGCTATTAGACAATATCTTTTTCTGTTCTTTCCTCTCTTTCTTCTCTTTCTAGTATTCCCATGATGTGTGTGTGTTTTCCTTTTCACAATGGTCTGACAGTTCAGGGCACGGGCCATGTTCAGGGTTGAACAGTGTTGTTTTTCTCCTTACATTTTAGCTCTAGAAGCTTCTGTTGACGTATTTTTGAGCTCACTGGTTCTTTTATTTGACGTGTTCCGTCTGCAGGTGATCTATCAAAGACACTTTTCATTTCTAGTATAGTGTTTTCAATTTCCTTTCTTCTCTTTCTTAGTTTCCATTTCTCTGCTTCCATTACCCGTCTTTTCGTACAGGTTGTCCACTCTTTTCACGAGTGCCCTTCGGATGTTAACCACAATCATTTTAAATTTGCAGTCTGATAATTCCAAAACGCGCCTTACCTGCTTTTGACGTTTGCTCTGTCTCTTCAGATGGCGTTTTTTGCATAATGTCATGTCTTGGAAGCTGGACATGATGTATTGGATTAGAGTAACTGAGGCGAATGTCCTTTAGCGTGTGGCTGTGGGCTCCCCTGCCTCCCAGGCGTGAGACCCAGTTGACTTTTTGCTGCAGCTGTGGTGTCAGAGGCTAAATTTCCTCTGGTGTCCTTTGCTTTTGTCTTCCCTTTCGTCCTTTCATTTCTCCAGGAATTTCTTAAACCAGTCTGAGATGTGCAGTCCTCTCCATTGTGACCCCATCACTGCCCCGCCAGTGTGGGGTTGAGGTGTGAGGGAGGGCTTCAGCCTCGTCAGGTGCTGCTTGCTCCCTGCCACCCCCCACAACAGTGCCAGAGGAAGGCTGGAGCCAGCTGGCGCTGGGTACTTCACTATCAATTTGGGGTAAAAGTAATAGCATGTATGTCAGTTGTGACGGTAAATTTTGTGTGTCAGCTTGACTGGGCCCCGGGGTGCCAAGATATTTAGTCGAATGTGATTCAGGGTGTGTCTCTGAGAGTGTTTCTTGGTGAGATTAAGATTTAAATCAAGGGACTGAGTGAAACTCGCCCTCCCCAATGCGGGTGGCCTCATCCACATTCTTGGCAGCCCTGTGGACCCAGCGGGAGGAGGAAGAGGATCTGCCCTCTGCCTGGTGCCTGCTGGTCTTCGAGGTGAGAGTGGGGTCTCCTGCGAGTAGACCTGGCCCCAGGCTCTCTCAGCCGCTCCCCTGGCTCTCAGGCCTCTGGACGCAGGTCTGGGGGCTTCTCAGCCTCTGCAACCGCCTCAGTCAATTCCACACACACACATGCTTACATATGTGCATCTACGTGTGTGTGTGTGTCCTGCGGGCTCTGTTTCCCTGGAGGTCCCCGACACCTCCTACTAACATTGGAGTCAGTTCTATGTTAGGAGGTTACTCTGCAAATACTCAATGGAACCAACACTGGAAAACTGTTACACTGAAACCCTGTAAGAAATAGATGCTTCTTTTCTGACTAGAACATTTATTGGATAAAAATGTTCTTATTTAGAAAATGAGTCTGACTCCTAAGATAAACAAATCACTTATAGTGAACTGATAAGAATCTCGTATCTCTCTGTCCTCTATTTTTATTACTTTCTGAAGTGTATCCATGGATCTTCACTGACACCGCGGGCATCGAAGGCGTGCGGCGTGCCGGCCCGGCAGACGGCGAAGTGGGGAGCGCAGTCACGCTAGCTGCAGCGCCTCTCACGCGGGCGTGTTCCCGAGATGAGTGCACCCGACTCTGCCGGGGTGGCCCAAAGGGCCACGTGGTTTTCCCGTGAAATAAAACACGTTTTTCTTTTTCACCGAGAACTGTGTGGCCTTGGGTATTTTGAGTGCATCAGCTCTCTCCCCTGGGGAATAACGCCGATTGTTCTCAGTTAAGGTGTCGATTGGTTGTCATCAACTTCAACCCGTCTCCCCGGCTGCGGAGCACCGTCGTCCAGCGAGGCCACTCCAGCGGGGGCTGCACCTTCCGCCTCTGACACGGCCGGTCAGCCCAGCACCTTCTCCACGCACCACACGGGTCTCCTTTTGAGTTTCGGCTGCACTTTTACCTTTCTTGAAGTGACAGAGTTATGATATGCCTGAAATATTGCACAAAATTCACCAGTTCTGATCAGATTTTTTAAACTGCACACCAATATGACAGCTGTCACAAAACAGTCTAACAAAACCGTTTCACGTGAAGTTAGAGATGGCCGAGCACCAGCAGAGCTGTCGAGGGGAAAAGCCAAGGAAGCTCTTTAGAGAACCCGAGGCCTGCGTTCTCCTCATGCCCTCCACCGGTCACACCCCAACTTGTTTTCGAGAACTCCGGTTTTCTGGTCTGCATACGTGAGCTATTAACAGGTTCCAGAAAACGTTCAAGAAATTTAAAAATGAAAATTAAAATGGTGATTGAGTTTTCAATAGTAAAATGTCCGTTAAAACTGTGCTTACATCCTAGCATTCAGCTTGTTCATGAGTAGGGTGAAATTTCTAGTTATAATATACAATTCTTCCAAAATGCGAAACATAAGCACTGCACAAACAGTCTTTCTAAATCTCCCTGAGCTATTTTTTCCAGCTACTTTCACAGTGACCTCACAGTGACTGAGAGGGACGATCAGACCCGCGCGGGTTCCCATGAACGAGGGGCGTGTGGGAGCATCTGCTGTCTCTCGGATCCAACGCTCAATCAAAGCGGCTGATGGAGGCGGAGGAGCCGGGACTTCCTGCCCCCCGCCGTTTTGTTTGAAGTTGTTCGGCCTAGGCTCCGCCCCCTTAATCAAGTTGATGCTGTGGGTATTTTGGGGTATGTGGGCACGTGGCTATGAATAGATGCAAAATCTTCCAGTTTCCAAAGATTTTTGTGTTTCTTTGTGAAAATCAACATGACTGTCACCAAGTGCATTTGCAAGGGTAATTTCTCTTGTCCGGGCCTGAGAAGGTCTGCTCAGAATAGAACTCGGCCCCCACTCCACTCCCGAGAGTCCCCCCAAGGACATCAAGGCCCACAGGCCTCTCGTTTTCTATGGAATGTGCTTCTGGGGAGCAAAATTCTCAGGTAATTGTAATACTCTTACAGTAATCACCTTCTTGCATTAAGCATTTCTTTATTGAAATATCAAACTATGGTGCTCATTTCCTTAAAGAAAAAGACTACAAGGAGGGACCCCCCAAAACCAGAATTATCTCCTGGATGGTGGGACCTAGTACAGGCTTCCCCTGCTACATGAGTGTTCTAGGAACCCATCTGCATCAGTGGACCAGCTGGAGTTATTGTGAGAGGCTTCATTCAGCTTCGGTGAATTTTTTTGAAGACTCTTTCAACATATTTGCCCATTTCATGATGGGTGATTACGAGTGCACCTGCCCACACCACGCTGAGTGTTCAGCAGTTTTGACCAAATACGGCATGACCCCCGTGCCCCACCCTCCCAATTCACCCAATCTCACCCCCAGTGACTTTTTTTTTGTTTCCTCGAATGAAAAAAGTCCTCAAAGGGAAACATTTTCCTGATGTGGAAGAGGTGAAACAAAAAACGGCGGAAGCACAACAAGCCGTCAAAATCGACAAGTTCAAAAACTGTTTTGAGCAGTGGAAAAAAGTCTCAGTAGGTAGACTGCATGGAATGAGAGAACTTTGAAGGTGACTGAAGTTTAAACACGTAAGAATAAATACACACTTTTTAATAAATAAATTCCAGGGTTTTGGGTCTCCCCTCGTATTTTGATCAACACTGAAGTGTTTCCGAGTGACTCGCATGTTCCTTTAATCAGTGCCCCGACCCTGGGGTGTGCCCTGCGATGAAGATGATGAAAACGTCACACCTGGTCGCTGCCGCATGCCCTGCCTGCCGCAGTCTCGGGTCAATCTGGACGCTGGCTGAGTGCCCCAGCGCAGATCAAAGGCATAGAGCCTGAGGGAATGGTTGCGGCCCCAGGGAACAGTGGAGCTTTCAGGGGTCCCCTCCCCCACAACTGGAGGGGCTGGCAACAGCCCTGCATGCCGCTGGCTGCCCTGGGCTGCTCGGGGTCAGCTTCTAGATCTCAGGACAGGGCCCTGTGGCTGCACAGAGGTCCCAGGGACCTACAGGCTGCAGGTGTGGAGAGGGGCTGCTCTATAGGCCCGAAGGGGCTGGGAGGAAATGGACTGGTCCTGCGGCCTCCCAGGTGCTTCCCCAGGTGTGCAGGTGCAGGAGCGGATGGGCGGGGCTGGGCAAGTGCAGTGAGAGGCTCCGTGCTTCATTGGGGCCACAGGGGTGCCCGCTGGCAGAGCTGGGACCGACAGCCAAGGTCGGTGTCATTTCTTGTCACGTTATCATCTCAGCTCAGGGCTCTGCTTTCCCAAGAGGAAGTCAGTTGAAATCCTGTCACTCAAGGTCGCGAATTCCTCTGCTGAACAGCAGTTTTTACAAACAGGACTTCTTAAGAGTTCCACAGCGTGTTTCTCTTAAAATACGTGCAGGCTGCGGGGGCTTCCCTGTCTCAGAACCCGCAGAGTGGCCTTTAAACAACCTGGGCAGTAGAGGCAGCCGTGTGGGAAGGAAGACAGACCCCTCGCCGCGGGTTGTTGGGCGCGGCGCCGTCTCTCGGATGTGCAGGCCCCGACTCGAAGAACGTTCCGGGTGAGCTGGGCCAGCGACAACGCCGGCAGAGATCGGTTTACTCATGAACTTGCCAACGTGCCAGGCTTCAGGCCCATGAGTGACGGCACAGCTGTGTTCGAACAGTTCAACCTGAGGCTTCCCTCAACACCCTGAGGGGCCCTGTGAGAACAAACATCCTCTGTTTCTTGCATCCAGAGACGGGGGCGGAGCTGCAGAGGTGAAGAGGCCCCATTCATTGCACAAGTGCCCATCAGGTGCTCTGCAAATCTCACACACGCTCACATACAGGCACATACTCACACACATTCACCCACACCTGCACACCCAGGCACACGCTCACACACTCACACCTGGATGTGCACAAATGCGTGCGCACACTCATACATGTGCACACAGTCACTCTTGCACATGTGCACACACTCACACACATACATGAGGACATCGATAACCCGCTGGGTGGGGTGGCAGTTACAATGAATGTGGTGGGTTGGGGACACATTGGGGAAGTTGCGGGAGGGACACTTCCCTGAGCAGGCATTTGGCTTATGTCTTAGCAAACATGCGTTCACACTAATTTCTACATTAAAACCTTGTTCCTGTTGTTCCCAAGATCCACCTTCTGATGCAGAATCACTCATGGTTGCACTCCTTTATTCGAACAGTAACCATTAATTGCCTGACACCTTATTCTCAGCCAATCATAGCTGTTAGCTCTGACCACCCCCCTCCACTTTGCTTCAACACAGTCCTGAGCAAACAGTCCTGTTTATTCTGATTTTCTTAAAGTAATACTATGGGGAGGGGATGTTTATCCAAACCTGTGACTCGCCCTCATTTCCAGAATGGTCTTTGCACATGCCCACTCTGCAGGGGACTCTGTAGTCAGACACAATCCCCTGACCCCCGTTCCACTGCACGGCCCCTGGGTCCTAGAGCTGCCTGCTTCCCTTCCACACAGCGCTGGCACTGCCACTGCAGGCCAGCTGCCCTCCCGACGGCAGCCAGGACAGTGCCAACGTCCACCCCCCAGCACATGGCCCACCCTCCGTGAAAGTTCAGGTGATTTTTTGTAAGAGGCTTTTTCTCTAATTCTGTAGCATGTTTTCCCAGGGCACCCCATCCTTGTTTATAATAAACCATTTCATTTTCTATGAAAGGTTGTTTTCCATCACAAAGATTATCACAATGAACTAATGCAGGATTTTGATTTTTAGTGGGAAGAGGGAACAGGAAATGAGACCCTCACTTCACAGCAGGAGGACGCTCAGACTTTGACCGGAAGCCAGGAGATTCATGGGGCAGGACGTCCCCTCGTGTCACCAGTTATTGACTGGACCAAAACCTGGCGATTTTTAGGCCTCGTTCTGCAGATGCCTAGAGACGGAAATGGATTGTGAGGAGGATTCTGCATGGGCTGCCAAGTTCTCTGGAAGAGTCATCCACTCTCGTGAGGATTCAGTTCATCAGGTGTCTAGGCTCCGAACGCACTGGCCTCGCTGCCTCGCTGAGGAAGTGACTTCATTCCCCTCCCCGGACGCCCACACGCGGATTCAGCAGCAAGACAACAGCCACCAGGGGGGCGTTCTGACAGTGGGGGCTGGAGCGTCGCTCTTTCGTCTTGGACGTGCCCCCCGCCCCCCAGGCTGGAGAGTACCCCAGATGAGACTCGCGGGGCCCGTGTGCACTGACCACTCGATGGATCACACTGGTCTGCGTTCGGCAGCTCGCGACGTGTGCACTGTGCTGTGGGCCAGTCTTCTGCCTTCTTTGAGTGACAGTTTCTTTGTGTGGGAAGTAACAACACTGACCCCGCAGGAAGCTGCTTTTTAAAAAATGTGTTTGCCACAGTTGACATTCAACATAACTTCATTTTAGCAGCAGGTGCGCAGCAAAGTAATTCGCCTTCAAGACAAGCTATCCTAATGTGCAGAAGCACCCAGCATGCGGTCTGGACCCTCCCCACCTGTGGTGAAGCCCACGACTCTTGAAACCTGGGCAGCGTTCAGGGCTGCGGGACACCCACCCTGAGCTCCATCCTCAGCCTGACACCCGCTCCTTCCCTGGCAGCCAGGTGCCCCAGCCCTGTGGCCAGGACCCCAGGCTCCTGCAGGGGACAAGGTGAACCCCCTGCCCGCCCGCACGTGGCCAGTGGGCCCCCTGTGCCCCCTCCCCCCGTCCTGCACCAGCACTGGACTATGGCCTTGGGACTTCTCGATAATGTCCGTTTCATCATGAAGTTTTCTTGTTACTTATTTTTCCCACAGCTGCTTCTAGTTTACGAGGTGAACAATTGTGATGACAATGCATGTTTCACGAAACTTCTAATGGGTAAGAACACATGCATTGTAATAAGATATTGAAAGTCATTTCAATGTCTTTCGGCCACAGACTGGATGAAAACAGTGCTACACTCATACCCTTCGACCCTGGAACCAGCCAACTGGCCTTGATGTGCCCGTGCGGACGGGCCGACCAGAGACACGGGCAGAAAAACGGAATCTCTGCAACAGCAGGCTCTTCTCGGCTCTCTGACGCGGTTCGTTCTCACACCAGAAAAACATTCTGTTGGGAGGCTTTGAGTGAATTTAGGCTTTTAGGACGGCAAGAAACAACAGAACTTCCATTCCTGCTACCCGCAGGAGGCTGGCAAGGTGTGAGCAGCTGACCTCGGACCAGGTCACGGACTCAGTGACCCTATGAGCAAGTGAGTGGGACCCCCGACAGTGCAGGCCTAGAACAGTGGGCCGGACGGAGAGGCACAGCCCTCCAGAAGCCACCGTCTCCTACGCACAGCAACCACTGAGCCGGCACCTGGGCTCTCCCAGCAAACACCTGGCCAGGTGCTCAGGGCCCCAGGCTCTCCGACGCTCCGGCCGAGCTGCCACGTGTTGTTAGCACATGGAAAGTAACTGGTAAGGACTTCTGTGTCATTATGAAGCGAGTTCGGGTGGCGTCTTTGGAGCAAGTTCCAGTTTAGCCCTCCGGTCGGAAGGGGTGCGGAGGGGACAGGAGGGGACAGGGTAGCACCCAGGCTCAGCCACCCACAGCCCCCTGGAAAGGCCAGTCTTTCCTTCGTAGCCTATTCATGTTCAAAACTCAAAGTTGTGCTTAATTTGGAAGGAAACCTTGAATAGCCCCACATTTTTTAGTTTAAGAAACTGAAAATTCTTGGTTCCCCGCTGGGGCCTGGTGGGTGGCAGGTACTCCGAGCATGAGCACTCAAACGGGCCACTGAATGGCGAGCCTGGGACCCATGCAGGGCCCTGGTGACAGCCCCGCACCCCTCCTCACCGGCCGCCTGCCACATCCCCTGCGCCCCCCTCCTGGACCCCAGGCTTTCAGGGCCCAGACCATCAACCTCTGTTTCCCTGCGTCGAAAACTGATGGGAAAGCACCACCTTCTATGCACGTTTTCAGAGAATAAAGCTAAAGGATTCCCTAAGAGTTCTCATCATAAGAAAAAAAACATTTTTTTCTCTTTTTCCTTTTTAAAAACTGGATCTTTATGAGATGACAGATGCTAACTGACCTTACTGAGGTGATCACTTCCCCATACACATGTCAGACCAGCATGCCACACACCTTACACACACAGGGCCTCCTGTGAACTGGAGCTCAGTAATACGGGGCTGGGGAACAAGGCTCATTGGTTTTACAGCAGGTGCATCTGCAGGAGGAGCCCTGCTGCCCCTGCCCCCACCTGCGGCCGCACTGCTTGCAGACCTCTGCCATGGGGAGGGGCGAGTAGCCTCTGCGGTGAGCGGGAGTGAGGGTGAGGAGTTCCAGGCAGTGGGTATGCCCAGCCATGTCCGCATCACGCTGTTTAATTTTGACACTGACTCTTGTTCTGCCTTGGGTCGGCCCTTCCTGGAAGCATCGGTGTGAGCAGAAAAAGCTCTAGAGAATGAGAGAAGGAAAATGCTCTGTGCTGGGAAGATGTCCAAAAAAGTATTTTCTGGAAACTAACTCCTGCCTTGTTCCTATTTTGGAAAGCAGAAATGGCTGTTTGGAGAGAGGAACACAAAGGGTGTGAGTGAATGGGCACTGTGACCAGCACTGGGGGTGGGGCAGGGCAGGGGGCAGAGAGTGGGCGGCTGGGCTGGCCCCACCTGCACGCCCCCCGTGACCCACGATCTCAGGAAGACATGAAGAACCAGGAAGAAGACAAGCAGCAGAAGGCTGGAATAAAGGTTCTAGAACAATATCTGTTTCCGTCTCAGTAACAGAAGCAGGTCTCCATACCGACCAGCGTCAAAGAACACATCCCAGTAACATTGTGGGGAAACGCTGGAGCCCCATGAGGGAGGCCAGTCAAAATCTGCATCGTATGGTCCCAGAAACCAGTCCTGTCTAAACAGTGTCAATGGCCTCTTCTCTGGTTACATGAGGGTGTTGTGGGCACAGACTTGAAGAAATGCCAGAATCAATTCACATCTGATCTTGAGTCCCTTTATACCTCGTGCCCTTCCAACAGCCTGTTCTAGAAAACTTGTGATAGTAAAAGGAAAATACCATTTATATAATAATACATATAGCTGTATCTACACTCAAAATAAGAGAGCAATTTAACAGAAACACGGAGATGGAGGAAGACACTGTTCAGAAGGCAGAGGAGACGGGATGTGAAGGAGAAACACGTCCCTGAGTCTCCGCGTCACCGAGTTTGGGTCTTCGGTCCCCTCTGTCTGGGTCATTCTGACACCCAGACATCTGCCACCAGCCCTCCATTCTAATCCCGATGCCATAGCCGTCTTTCCAAATCCTCGCCAGGCCGGGTCATTCCCCTGTGTGGGTTTATCCCGTGACACCCCATTTTCCGCGGGACAGGGTCAGTCGTCCGAGCACAGACTCAGCCTGCGGCCCCACACTGGAGCTTCCCCTGGACCTGCTGTGCTCTCTGCCCTCCTGTCTGTCCAGTCGAATAGCTCAGATTGTCTTATAGCGTGTGACCAAAAAAAAGAAAAAAGTGTCTGCTCTCCTAGAGCCCAGAGCCTTTCAGCATAGGACTCAAGGCATTTCAGTTTTCTGACCCCCCCACCCCCCACCCCCCACCAAGGGACTGAGCTCTTCAGAGGGCGCTCCGCCCCTTCCCTCCGCCTGCTCAGATAGCGGCCAGGCAGGGGGGCTGTGTGAATGCGTGTCGGTGAAACACATGGATGAACGCAGGAATGGCAGAGAAAGAGACACACACAGTGCAATGGCGCGTTTGCTGGGCCCGACTCCCGGGGCGGCTGCACCCGAGGGCGCAGAGGCATAGGAGCAGCTGCTCGGCAGACATACAAACGGCCTTCGGCGGCCTGTTTCTTACCGTGACCCTCAAGTTCACTCGCACATGTTGAGTGGCAACTCAGTGATAGCATTTCCACTGGGAGCCAAATTCACGCTGTCTAAGCAGGCTTCTCTCTGCTGCTTTAAGCTGGTATCAGACTGAACTAAAGCAAATGGAGGAGGGAAGGACTGGCTTGTCCTGAAGGCTCTGAAACACCACCGTCTCCACTGGTCTTCGAAACACACAGCCGTCCCCACAGGGGCCTCCAGAAGCGAGTGTCCCCTGTGGGTGGCCAGCGAGAGAGGCCGCGTCTTTGCACTGTCATGGAGTCTGCCCCACCCCGGAGGTTTTCGATCTCAGCCTTAGCTTTATATTCACGTTTTTAGAGGGAACAGTACTTTCAGATTCCTTCTTCACGTTTTAACAATTCCTCGGTTTGGGAAGAAGCTGAAGAGGATGAGTGAGTTTTCTTTCTTCTCGGAACTTGAGGCACATGTGGCGTGTCTTGCATCGTGCACGAGGCCCCTCAGGACTGGACGCCGCACGAGGGCAGGAGCAGCCTCTCCACCCCTGCGGCTGCGGCACCAGCAGACCAGCCGCCTGTTCCTGGTTCACTGATTAATTCTACCGCCTGTTCCAGAACGGCTAAAGACGGCACAGGCTAAGTAAAGTGCTCACGTGCTGGACATGACAAGACTTCAAGACACTGACATTAAACTAAATGTCTTTTTGAGAAATAAAACTCACATTAAACGTTCCATTAGGGAAACTGATGCAGTTCTCTAGTTTGCTCTGTAATTGCTTCTTCCGCCAACCCTCAGCCAAGGGAGAGCCTGCAAACCACACTGGGCACGAGGAGGATGTGGGCTCTGCAAGGAGGGGGTGACGGGCCACCCACGTGCGGCGGGTGTTCGGGGTCCGGACCAGTCTGCGCTCAGCCGGACCCTCCCGCTTCCCTCCGTGTCTGCGCGCAAGCCCCTGCCCTCTGGAGCACAAGTCCAAACGTGGGTTTTAACAGGAGCCGACAGATAGGATGGGGCAAAAGTAGGTTAACAGCTGTGAGCACGCAAAACGGTATATTCTTGTATTGTTATTTATTAATTATTGCACTTTCAATATGAACAACTGTAAACCTCCTTTTGCCCCACCCTGTATAAAAATTGTAGATCCTCATGAAAGAGGAAGCTTGACAATTCTTTTTGGAATGAAATTTAAATACACGTGACTATCACATGTACTAGCTGATGCCCACGTGTGCGGAGCCTGGACTGCTGGCATGGGGGGTGCGGGACACGGGAGACTTCGAGTCGTGCAAAAGGTGTTCGCTGGGTCATGACTTCGGCTGCTCATCTCCCACCCTCTGTTTCTCTACAATGTTCTGAGCTCATCGCAGGAGCTACGAACGGGAAACCCTGAAGGCAGGAGTAGCTGGTGGAAGGAGCTGACGTCACTCTGAGTCGGCTCCGTTCTTTACTTGGTTTTGTTCCCCAGTCACCACCAAGAACTGCGTTTAAAAGCAAACAGGTGACTCCCTGGACGCAGACCACCGCTGCTGTAAGTGGACAAATTCCTAAGAGTTTGCACTGCCGTCCAGCACGCTCGGCGACCGCCTGCCCCGCTGACTCAGCATGAACATGGGCGCTCTTTCTGAAGAAGTTTCAAGTGTAAAGTCGATGGATAACCTATATATTTAATTCTCATTAAACCGAAAGCAAGACACTGGACTGTATTAAAATTACCCCTGCACCTAATGTGTTACATGTGGCTGTTCCAGGGGCACATGAAGCAGGACAAACTGATACAATTCTGAGCGCCCCAGCTGCACTCTCACCTTCTCTCTGACTCCACGCAGAAGAAACACGATGGTGAGATTTTATGAGCCTTTAAGGAAAAAACTTGAGCTGCCTCAGGTCTCGCTCCACATCATGAACCCTCAGAGACAGCGATGTCCGGGCCTCCTCCCTCCCAAATCGTCAGTGGCTGCAGTTGCTGTTTTCAGCAGGTTTAAAGAGAATGAATTATTTATACAGGTGGTCGCCGAAAATGAAACACCCTTCAGAACTGAAACTGGAAATTGTAAATCTGAAGAGCGTGAGGGATTTCTATGCCCAAGCATCACGGGGTCACCCTCTTTCTAGACATCACGGCTTTCAGTGTTGCCAGTCTTGGCACACCACACAGGCCCCGTCTCTGGGGTGCCCCGGCAGGCTCGACACCCCCGAAACTTCATAAGCTGGTCAGTGCATTAAAAAACATCATTGGAATAAAAAGGTACAGCCAATAAAAGTACAGTCTCATTTGTAACTTGGAAAGCTGTCCCCATATTGATTTTATTGTATGGATTGCTTTTCAAGAAAACAAGCTCTTCATCTAAAAAAATATATATCAATTTATCTGCCAAGCTGTATTTTTGGTGTGGAGGGTAATAATTTTTTTTTTTAAGTGAGGCAACATCGGCCAGCACCGTGACCTAAGTGTCAGGCGCACGACATCACAGTCTGGCATCCGCGCTCTCCAGGCAGGCACCCGACATTCTGACCCTCTGCCCATCCCCTCCACAACCCCCGTTCTGTTGTGCGGGTCCACGAGTCTGGCTTGTTTGTTCATTTGTTTCTCTCTCTCTTCCCTGGCTCGCCGAGCGCGTGTTTGCGTGGTCGGGGCTCTGGGGCTCTGTCCGCAGGGTGTGGGGTGGGCAGAGTGAGGATGTTCCTTAACGATCGGCATTCACAAGGCAACTAACTGCTCAGGAGCTAAGGGAAAAATGGATTATAAGAATGTTTAATGTTCATGTTAAATTGATGGTTTTTAAAGTTCTTTTTCCATGAGGGATTTTAAAATAAGCAATTCATAATTCAAACCCAGCTTTCGGGCAGCCTCAGTCAAAATCAGGAGAGGCTCCGTCTTGCTTTGGGGCCCGGCTGTGTGAGAGCTGGCATGGTGAAGTCATCTTAATGAGTCAAAACACAGTTCCCTCGGCCTCAAACAAAAAAGTCAGTGGGTAGGGGAAAAAAAACAAGACAGGAAAATTGACAGAAAAATAGCAATGTTACTTTGGAGACCTGAAGGAAGTAAAATGAGCAAAGAATAAATTTAGCAATTAGAGTGTAAAGTCAGTGAAAAATTAAGAGGAATAATCTATCACATCCCCATATTTAGATTTTAATGAGTTTATTACTGTCATTCATCACTAATTTCTAACAAAATAGAATGTTTTCATATTGTCTGTTTTCACCGAGGTTGCGATAATAATCCACGTCATGTTTTTCTTGTCCATTAATCCGCCGAAGGACACATAGGTTGTTTTTCTATCTCGGCTGTTGTGAATAATGCTGCAATAGACCAGGGAGTGAACGCAGATCTTCGAGACACTGATTTCATTTCCTTTGGATGCAAACCCAGAGTGGGGTTGTGGGTCAGATGGTAGTTACTCTTTTGATCTTTCTGCAGTGTCTCGCACCCAGGTTCCCTTTGCTCCCCATCCTCGCCGGCGTTTGCCTCTTGTCTTCTGATGGCAGCTGTCCCAACAGGTGTGAGGAGACATCTCACTGTGGTTCCGACTTGCATTTCTCTGATGAGCAGTGGGCTGAGCTCCTTTTCACACACCTGCTGGCCATTTGCACACCTTCTTTGGAAAAATGTCTATGCAGACCCTCTGCCCATTTTTTAAATGTTATTTGCTTTTTGTTACTGAATTGTAGGAGTTTCTTCTCTATTTTTATGTTAACAACTTACCAGATACATGGTTTGCAAATATTTTCTCCCATACCCTACGCTGCCTTTCTGTTTTGTTGATGCTGTTCTTTGCTGTGCAGAGCCGTTCGGTGTGATGTGGTCCCATTACACCCATTACATGTGCTCCTTTTTGCTTTTGTTTCTTGTGCTTTTGGCGCCATACCCAAAAATCATTTTCAAGACTGAGGTGAAAGGGCTTTCCCACTATGATTTCTTCTATGATTTTATTGAGTTTTATAGTTTCAGGTTTTAAGCTGAAGTCATTGATACATTTTGAGTCAACTGTGTGTGTGGTGCAAGAGGTAATTTCATTGTTTTGCGTGTGGATGTCCAGTTTTCCCAGGGCCACTTATTGAAGAGACTGTCCTTTCTTTCCCCATCGTATCCTCTTGGGGGTCACTTCCTTCCTGAAGCACAGCCCTTGTAGTCATGCGAGGGGTCATTAGTGAGTGTGAAACTGAGTGTCTAGAAATGTGTTCATCTCACAGTCGTTCTCGAATACCTCGGTGCTGAGTTGTAGGATGACATTGTCTTTCCTTCATGACTTACACAACATCATTGCATCGCTTTCTGCTGCTGATAGTAAGAATTCTACTGTCAGCTCAACTATCCGTCAAAGATAATCTGTCTTCATTCTTGTTCCATTTACAATTTTCACTCCGTCTTGGATATTCTAAAATGTTCCCATGATATTCTTAGATACAGATTTGTTTTTCTGGTCATGCTGCCCAAAACCGTGTGTGACCTTTTAATCGTGTGTTCCTCATTCTAGAAGATGTGCAGCCATTGTCTCCCCACTCGGTGTCCCCTCCTGGGCCCGATTTGATGGGCACAGGACTTGCTCTGCCTGCTCAATGTACCTTAACATCCCTTTCACATTCCCGGCCTCTGTCTCTGCTTCCAGTTCTGAAAGGTCTCCTCGTAGCTGCCTTCCAAACTATTTAATTCTCTTTTTGGTGTGTCTAAAGTTAAGTTTATATTTCCCATTTACTATTTATAATATTTATTCCCATTTAATATAAAAATTATAAATGAATGTGTATTTTATTTCTGGAATATATTTCTTGTTCTTTTTCTTTATGGTTATTTATGCAACGGACACTCTATTCTTTTAAATCTCTTTGAATCCTTTTTGTCCTTATGTTTAAGTTCCTTTCAGGTTGTTGTAGGGTTTCTAGAATTTGTGGGAAAATTCACCCTCTTATTTCATTGGATGTCTCTCTCTCTCAGTGTGCCATTTTCTTCTGATCTTTGTGGTTAATTTTTATTATTACAAGCTCACTATGAATTTACCCTCAGGGAGCCCTATGCTGTGTTTATAAACCTACGGGAACTTTTCATTTGACTTTTCTGGGGGGTCCTTTTAATAGAACCAGCTCTTTACGACCTTTTATAGTCACACATTGGCTTCTGGTCTAAGATTCATATCATAAATGTGAACGTGGGTTCTGTTGCAATGTGTGTCCCCATGTAGAATTCCAAACACCTTTTAAAATGATATCTCGTGGGGGGTAATGCAGACAACTGTACTTGAGCAACAATAAAACAATTAAAAATCATATTTCTATCTAGAACCTGAAGCTCATGGATTTAATATTCCCCCAGGTTCTAGTTTCTCTAGGGACACTTTCTTAGTCCTCTTTAAATACTACTCTTTGCCGGTCGGCTCAATTTTAAGTCCAGGTGAGTATGAAGCCCAGCCTAGTCTACAGTGTTTGAAGTTTAAATTTGCTTCTGAAAACCCCACAGCCTGTTTGGGATTCAACTTCTGCTCGCCACTCTAACCTTGAGATTCCTCATCCTTTCGGACATCTTCAAATGTACGTCTAACTTCCTCTTTCTGCCTCGTCTTCCTCTCTCTGCCCCCTCCCCCTCTGCTCCTCTCCTTCTTCCCCTTCCTCTCTTGTTTAAGGTCATAGAGTTTTTATTTTCTATTATCTTGTGATATATTTCACTCAGAATGTTTATAATTTGAATTGGGGAGAACTGGATTTTCTGACTATAGCTCAATTGATATACTGACCAGTAAATGCTTCAAGAATCATGATAGGGCACAGTTACAAATATGTTTAACTCTAAAGTGGTTTAAAAAAATATCTAACTATAAAAATAGGATGGAAGAGAATTATGGGGCAGTGTGATGCTTTTTCCCATGATAGTTTTAATTTGTGTTTCCTCAGAAACCAAGGATGTTGTACAAATTTTCATGTACTCACAAGTTATTTGTTTCTCTTCTTCTATGGGGTGTCTACTCAAGTATTTGATGGGGTTGTTCACCGATTTCTAAGCGTCCTTTCTACAAATGCAGGTGCTGAGCCAGCTCCATTATTGGGAACATTTCCCCCAGGCTGTTGTTCCTGCTTCCCCGACGACACTTTTTAGCTTGCTCATTGGTCGTTTGTGCATCTTCGTGTTTGAAGTGTTTGCTGAAATCTTCCTCCCTCTTTTAGTTGGATTGTTTCTTTATTATCAGGTTGTGACTGTGCAGTTTGAAGAAGTTTCATCAAATACACATGTACGAATGCTTTCCCACATTTTGTCTTTTCTACTGATGTTTTAAAATGTGTTTTGATTAACTTCAGATCTTTTAAAAACACTTATGGGATGTGAGAAGCTATAAATTTTCCTCAAAACATTGTTTTTCATCAGAATCCCACCCATTTGGATACGTTGTGTTTTCATTATTTTTAATCTAGAAAACTTCCTAGTCTTGTGTGTTTTCTCTGTTGCTCCATGAGTTATTTAAACATACGGTGTTTGGTTTTCATGTATTCTGGTAACCTGTTATTAACAACTTTCAATTTAATTTTATTCTGTAAAGAACATACTGTTTATGAATTTAATCACTAGAGCTTCATTGAGACGTTTAATAGCACAGCTTAAAGTGTATCTTAGCAAATGTTTCATGTATAATTGAAAAAATGTGCTTTCTGCATCTGTTGATTGTAGTATTCTATAAATGTTAACTACGCCAAGTTGGTTGATTGTATTGTTCAAGTTTTTTGTGTCCCTAGCGATTCTTCTACATAATTGTTGCTCAGCTATGAGTGACAGAATCTTTAATTCAGATAGTGGGTTTGTGTATTTATCTTCTTAACTCAATCAAGTTCTGCTTCACACATTTTCTCGTTCTGCATAAGGTGCACACATGCTTATAATTATTATGTTTTCTTAACAAATTGACTCATTATTATGAAATGTCATTCTTCGTTCTGGCTGTATTTGTTTTTCTTGTGGTCTACTTTATCTGCTTTTAATATACCTACTACAGCTTGTTCATAAATTAGTGTTTGAAAAATGTATGTGTTTCCATCTTTTTTCCTTTGAACTCATCTTTGTCTTCATGTTGAAAGTGTATCTCTTTTGCAGTCGTGGAGAAAAAGGAATCCTCATTCGCTGTTGGTGGGAGTGCAAACTGGTGCAGCCACCATGGAAAACAGTGTGGAGGTTCCTCAAAAAAATTAAGAATAGAACTTCC
>PVIA01006966.1:0-89640 GCA_004024845.1 Tonatia bakeri
TTCTTTCTTCTTCACCTTTTAACACCTCTTGTAATACTGGTTTGATGGTAGTAAACTCTTTTAGCTTTTTCTTTTCTGAGAAGCTCTTAATTTCTTCTTCAGTTTTAAACGATATCTTCATTGGGTAAAGTGGTCTTGGTTGTAAGTCTCTGCTTTTCATCACTTTTAACACACAAATCCCTTCTGGCCTGAAATTTTTCTGCTGAGAAATCAGCTGACAGTCTCATGGGAGCTCTCTTGTAGTAACTAACTGTCTTACTCTAGCTGCTTTAAGAGTCCCTCTTTGCCTTTAACCTTTGTCTTTTTAATTATGATGTGTCTTGGTGCAGGCCTCTTTGGGTTCATCTTGTTTGGGACACTTAGTGCTTCCTCGATTTGTGTGTTTTTGTCCTTTACCAGGTTAAGGAAGTTTTTTTATTATTTCTTCAAACATGTTCTCAATCCCTTTCTATCTCTCTTTTCCTTCTGGTGCCCCAATGATGTGGGTGTTGTTATGCTTTGTGTTGTTCCAAAGATCCTTTAAACTAGCCTCATTTTTTTAAATTCTTTTTTATTTTTTCTTTTTTTGCTCCTCTAATTAGTGTTTTCTGCTGCCTAGTCTTTCAAATTGCTGATTTGATACTCTGCTTCATCCAACCTTCTGTTTCTTTTTACTTCTAGTATATTCTTCATTTCAGATGTTGTATTCTTCATTTCTGACTGGTTCTTTTTCATGGTTTCTATGTCCATGCTGTTGTTCTCACTAAGTTCCGTGAGCATCCCTGTAACCATTTTTTTTTTTTTTTGGAACTCTGTCTTGTAAATCGCCTGCCTCCATTTCATTTAGTTCTTTTTCTGGTGATTTCTGCTGTTATTTCATTTAGGGCACGTTCCTTTGTCTCCTAATTTATGCTGCTTCTTTCTGATTTTTTTTCTATGTGCAATGTAGATCTGCTCTGTCTCCCAGTCTTGGTAGGGTGGCCATATGTAGCAGGTATCCTGTGGGATCCAGTGGTGCAATCTCCTTGATCACGTGATTTGTGTGGTCCAGGAATGTTCCTTGTGTGGATTATGTGAGCTGTCCTGTTATAATTGAGTCCTGATTGCTATTGACTTGTTCATGCATGGGGTTGACCCTCAAACTGGTTGACTGTGAAGATTGACCCTGACCACAGTGTACAAGATGCTGAGCAGATGCTGACAATATAAAGTGGAATTTGCCTCAGCAGGGTCTGGTGTCTGCTGAGATCTCCGTTTGGATATGACACTTGTGAAGTTAATTGGATCCTGCTCTGATGTTGTTTGAAGCTGGGCATTGGGTATGTCTGTTCTGTGGACCACTTGGGAGGCACTCTGGTGCAGTTCAATGTCAGACATTGTCTTTGGCCTTAGGAATCCTGTTTGTAACTGCAGAGTGATACACAGTTTCTGGCTGCCTCTGCTGGGGCTTGGTATGCATGGGAAGGAAGGCCAGCCTCCATCAGCACTGAGCTTGGGGGCAAATCAGACAAAGGTCCATGGAACCTATGGGTGTTGGCTGCCTGTTAGGTTCAGTAACACAAAGAGCCTCTGTCAGTACTAGAATTGCATGAGGTAGATTCTAAATGAGTTACCACGTAGAGGCAAGTGATATTCATAAGACCGATACAGGTTCAAATTCAGAGCCAATGCTGGGTCTGAGGTAACTCAGTAAATGTCCCAGGGTACACTAAGGTCAGCTGCTCCCCACTGGGTGCCTTTAGCTCTTTGTGGTGGGGTGGGATCCCAGGGAGTCCTCAGGGTGAGGCCAGCAGAGTTTATCAGGCCTAAGCAGACCAAGATTTGCCTATGTGAAGGGAAGCCTCTGCAATGGTCATGCATGCTAGGGAAAAATGGCACCTATCGTAGAGCTATACAACTCAGTCTGTTCTAGATTCTGCTGGAAGCCCGAGCTCAGCAGGGTAGGATTGCCAGTAGTCAGGAAGGTGGAGCTAATGGATGTTCCATGAGGGGGAGGTGCCAGTCAAGCTTGGGAAAGGTAGGGGTGGTGGCCTCTATCCCAGAGCCACACAACTCACTCTGTCTTGGATTCTACTCAGAACTCCTGGGAAACCTGTGTTTAGCAGGGTGGAGCCACTAGGAACCAGGAGGATGGGGCCCCTGGGAGCCTGGAAGCCAGAGCTAGTGGATCTCCTGTGAAGAGGAGGAGCTGGTCAGATTCACAGGAAAGTGAGGGGAATGGCCCCCACCCAAAAGCTACACAACTCAGTCACTGACACCCCCTGAGTCTGCCTGGACCTCTACATCTTGACCCGGCCAGCTGACTCTTCAGCAGGATGTTAACTCTGCAGGGTGGAGTGACAGGGAGTGCAGAGGGTGGAACTATTGCCTTTCACCAGGTTGATGTTGTAAGGAGAGGATTGCTCCACTTAAGAAAGATGGTGTCTGCAGTGTGAAAGAGGGTCTTAGCACGGGGATCCTGGTGATTCTCCCTTAATCTCTCTCCCCAGAGTCACAAACTCCAGTCTCTCCTTACATGACTCCAGCCTACTCTGTCCTTTCTCCACTGGACCCAAGGTGAGTTGCTATGAATGAGATTTTTCTGAGTTGGCCCTTTAAGAGTGTGCCTGTGTCTCTAAAAGACTCCTGTCTCACTCTGATAGTCAGAATCCCTGCTGATTTTCACAGCCAGATGTTGTGTGGGAGACTATTCCCAGCTCTGGTGCTGTGGGCTGGGGAGTTTAGCATGGGAATGAGACCCCTCACTCCTCAGGGGGAAGGATTGCAGCTGAGATATCCCTTCAGAATCTCAGTTGCCACCCATGGGAACTGGGCCAGCCCTTTTTGTGTATCCTTCTCTTCTTACCAGTTTCAATGTGGCTTCACCTGAAAAGTCTTCTGTTCAGCTAGTCTTCAGTTGTTTATTCAGGTTGCTTGTTCTATAATTTAGTTGTAATTCCAGTTTGGTCCTGGGAGGTTACTGTACCTCCCACCTACTCTGCCACCATCTTGGATCATATAACATGTATTTTGGAAATCATTATGAGATTCATGCCATTTTCAGGTTTGTAAATATTTATTCAGAAGAAAATGTGTATAAAATGTTATTGCTTGTTACCAATCAGTCAACAAATCAATCAATCATTGAGTGCATAGTAAGTACCTAGCATTCTTCTAGTTGTTTAAGGAACAAAAGAAATATAAGGCCCCTGAGACACTGAAAATAAATTACTATAGATATACAAGTATTTTCCATTTTAAACCTGCATCTTCTCTATGGCATTTTATACTTATTAGGAAGCTTCATGTACAGTGGAAAAAGCACAAGATTGGAATCAGGCTGTGGAAGCATTGAATGCTCATTACTAATTATGTGATCCTGGAGAAGTTATAGCCCACCACTGGCCCTCAGTTCCATGATCTATAAAATTATTAGAATAAAAAGTATTTATTAATAACACTATTAATAAGTAATATAGGTATTGTTAATTCATAATTTAGTAAGTAATGTTAATATTATAATGTTGCTAGTAATTAATATTAATAATATTAACATTAATACTTGCAAGGAAGTGTGGTAACTTGAAAAATTTAGAAGGCATTTTAGGCAATAATACAGTGTGGGAATTAAGAACATGGGTTGCTGAGTCTGACAGAATTTAGGTTCATTCCCAGCTGTACCACTTTAACTAGTTATGTGACCTTGAACAGGTCACTGAACTTCTCAAGCCCAAGTTTTTTGTTTCTCAAATGGAGGTAACAGAATGAACCATGTAGGGTTATTGGCAAAATTTAGTGACACAATCACTGGAAAGAATTTAGCATAGTGAATTTACTCATGTTTGAGGATGTAAGCATCTATATTATAGAAATACTACAGCCACTTTATAAAATACTGTTGTTTAGAAACCATTTTTTCTTTCCAATATTCATAGATAAGAATAACTCAGTCACTTTATTGTTATCTGCTTTTGTCATACGTGTCTAAAAATAGCATCAAAAACAAAGGTTTAAGGATTACTTTTAAAAATTACTTAGGGCCCTGACTGCCATGGTTCAGTGGATTGAGCACCAGACTGCAAAGCAAAGGGTTACCGGTTTGATTCCCAGTCAAGGTACATGCCTGGGTTGTGGGCCAGGTCCCCAGTAGGGGGTACGTGAGAGGCAACCACACATTGATATTTCTCTTCCTCTCTTTTTCTCTCTCTTCCCCTCTAAAAAAATAAAGATTCATAGATACAGAAAAAGTGACAGTTGCCAGAGAGATGGGAAGTGTAATATGGGCAAAAATGTGATGAGGATTAAGAGATACAGAGAATTATAGTTATAATATAAGTAAGTCATGGGGATGTAAAGTATAGTATATGAAATACAGTTAATAATATCATGAAAACTTTGTACAGTGACAGGTTGATAGTGGACTTCTTGTGGTGATCACTTTGTAAGGTATGTAAACATGAAATCTCAGTATGTTATACACCTGATAGTAATATAATATTGTATGTCAACTATACTTTAATTAAAAATAGCTTTACATTCTAGAATTAAAATTAGACATGAAGAAAGAGACCTTGGGAACAAAGTCAAGCGTAACAACATCTGCATCATAGAGGTACCAGAAGGAGAAAAGAGAAACCAAGGGGTTGAGAACCTACTTAAAGAAATAATGATGAAAAAAATTCCTAACCTGGTGAAAAAAAAGATAAATAAGTCCAAGATTTGCAGAACATTCCAACCAAGATGAACCCAAAGAGGCCTGCACCAAGACACATCATAATTAAAATAGCAACAGTTAAAGGCAAAGAACGAATCTTAAAGCAGCAAGAGAAAGACAGTTAGTTACCTGCAAGGGAGTTCCCATAAGACTGTTAGCTGATTTCCCAATAGAAACATTGCAGACCACAAGGGATTAACAAGAAATACTGAAAGTGATGAAAACTGAGGACCTACAACCAAAACTACACTGTTCAGCAAGGCTATCAGTTAAATTTGAAGGAGAGATAAAGAGTTTCTGAGGCAAAAAAAAGCTAAAAGACTTCATCACCACCAATCCAGTATTATAAGAAATGTTATAGGAACTTCTTTTAAAAAAAGAAGGAAAAGGGGAACAGAAATATCAACAATAAAATAGCAATTACTGTGTACCTATTAATTATCACTTTAAATGTAAATGGAATAAATGCTCCAATTAAAAGACATAGGGCAGCTGAATGAATATGAAAAGAAAAATGATCTATATGCTGTCTACGATAGTCCCACTTTAGATCTAAAAACAAACACAGACTGATAGTAAAGGGATGGAAAATATATTTTACGAAAATGGAAATGAAAACAAAACCCTGCCCTGGCTGGTGTTGCTCAGTGGATTGAGCACCAGCCTGTGAACCAAAAGGTCACTGGTTTGATTCCCAGTCAGGGCACATGCCTGGGTAAGTCCAGTTCCTCAGTTGAGGGCACATGAGAGGCAACTACACATTGTTTTTCCTCTCCCTCTCCCTCTCTCTCCTTCTCTCTAAAACAAACAAACAAACAAACAAATAAATTATTTTTAAAAATAAAGAAAAAAAACGTGGTAGCAATACTTATAGCAGACAAAATAGAGTTTAAAACAAAGGCTATAATAAAATACAAAGAAGGACACTACATAATGATAAAGAGATTGATCCAATAAGAGGATATAACCCTTGTAAACATTTATATACCCATTACAGGAACACCTAAAAAGAAGTAGCAAACACTGATGGATATAGAGAGAATGACAGTAATACAGTCATAGGAGAATTTCACACTCCATTGATATCACCAGATAGATCTTCCAGACAAAAAATCAACAAAGAAACAGTGGCCTTAAAGGACGCATTAGGCCAGATGAATTTATTGATATTTTTAGAATATTTTACTCCAAAGCATCAAAATATACATTCTTTTCAAGCATACATGGAACATTTTCCAGGACAGACCACATGTTAGGCCACAAAATAAGTCTCAATAAATTTAATAAGATTGAAATCACATTAAGCATCTTTACTAACTGCAGTGGTATGATGCTACAAACCAATTACAAGGGAAAAAACTATAAAACACACAAACATGTGGAAGCTAAATAACGTGTTACTAAACAATAAATAGGTTAACACTAAGATTAAGGAAGAAATAAAAAGATACACTGAGAAAAGTTAAAATGGGAATACAACAACCCAAAAATCTATGGGGCAGAGCAAAAGCAGTCTTAATAGGGAAATTCATAGCAATATAGGACTACTTCAAGAAACAAGAAAAATCTCAAATAAACAACCTAACCTTACATCTAAAGAACTAGAAAAAGGAAATAATCAAGATCAGAGCAGAAATGAATGAGGTAGAGTCTAAAAATACAATATAGAAGATAACAAAACCAACAGCTGGTTCTTTGGAAGCATAAACAAATTGATAAGATTTTAACCAGGCTCCCTTTTTAAAAGATTTTATTTATTTATTTTTAGAGAGAAGGGAAAGGAGAGAGAAAGAGAGAGAGAGAGAAACATTAATGTGAGGTTGCCTCTCACGTGGCCCCCACTGGGGACCTGGCCCACAAGCCAGGCATGTGTCCTGACTGGGAATTGAACCAGTGACCCTTTGGTTCACAGCTCACACTTAATCCACTAAGATACAGCGGCCAACGCTTAATCAGACTCTTAAAGAAAAAAAGAGAGAGAACCCAAATAAATTAGTCAGAAATGAAAGAGAATTGACAACTGTCATCACAGAAATAAAAAGGATTATAAGAAAATATTATGAACAATTACATGCCAACAAATTGGACAACAGCAAGAAATGGATATATTCCTAGAAACATACACTCTTTCAGTATCGCATCAAGAAGAAACAGAAAATATTAACAGACTGATTACTACTAATAAAGTCAAATCAATAATAAAAAAAACTAAAAAAAAAAGAAAGTCCTGAACTGGATGGCTTCACAAGGGAATTTTACCAAATATTCAAAGAAGAATTAATACTTATTCTTATAAAACTATTTCAGAACATTTAAGGAAGGAGGCACTCACAATAACATTTTACAAGGCTTGCAATGTTCTGATTTCAAAACCGGACAAAGACATTACAAAAAAAATTATATCTCTGATAAACATAGATGCAAAAGTCTTCAGCAAAATATTAGCAAATGAAAATCAGCAATATATGAAAAAGTGGGATTTTTCCTGGTATGCAAGGTTGGTACAATATCAGAAAATCAATTAATATGTAGTGGTACATATATACAAAGGAATATTACTCAGTCATAAACATAATCAAGTCTTACCATTTACAACAACATTAATGGACCTAAATGGTATTATGCTAACTGAAATAAGTCAGTCAGAGAAAGACAAATACCATATGATTTCACTTATATATGGGATCTAAAGATTAACACAAACAAACAAAAGAAAAACAGACTCAGATAGAGATGATTGTCAGAGGGAAGCGGGAGTGAGGGACTGCGTGAAAAAGTTGAAGAGGTTCAGAACTACAGTTTGGTAGTTACAAAATGGTAATGGGAATGTAAAGTATAGCATAGGAAATATACTCAATAATATTGTAATAACTATGTGAGGTGCCAGATAGATACTGGAAATATCAGGAGAAACACTTTGTAAAGTATATTATCATCTTACCATTAGCACAGCTGAAACTAACACAAAATAATATTGAATGCAAACTGTAATTGAAAAAAAATTAAAAACAGAAAAGGATAAGTGCAAGTCTGTTTCTATTTTGTTTGTTTATTTTGTTGATTAGATTCCACATATAAGTGAAATCATATGGTATTTCTCTTTCTCTGACTGGCTTATTTCACTTACCATAATACTCTCCAGGTCCAACCATGCTGTTGCAAAAGGTAAGATTCCCCTCTTTTTTATGGCTGAGTAGTATTCCTTTGCGTAAATATCCCACAGCTTTCTTACTTACTCATCTACAGGTGGGCACTTGGACTGCTTCTAGATCTTGGCTATTGTAAATGATAATACAATGAACATAAGGGTTCGTATATTCTTTCAAGTTAGTGTTTCAGTTTTCTTTGATAAGTTCTAAGAAGTTGAATTGCAGATCAGGGCAGGGGGCTGGGTGGAAAAGGTTAAAGGATTAAAACAAAACAAAAATCAAAAAGAAATCCCTCACAGACAGGCAACAATATGCTCATTATCAGAGGGATATGTGGGTGGGGGAGGTAGAAGAGGGTAAAAGGGTTTAAGTGGTGATTGAAAGAGACATGATTTGGGTTGGTGAACACACAATACAATATATAGATGATATATTGTAAGACTGTACACCTGAAACCTATATAATTTTATTAACCAATGTCACCCCAATAAATTAAATAAAAAATAAAATTAAAATTAAAAAGGGAAAAAAGAGATATACATATGAGGTCTGTTCAGGGAAAGTCCAGCCACTGTTAATATAATAAGAATGGTTTGTATGACATAGATGTAATCTGGCAACCAAGGATAGTGAAGTAAAATGTGCATGCATGAACAAGTACGACTTCATTGTGTTAGTCAGTGGGGGCAGTAGATGCCATGAAGTGAGCACGTACTGTGTGACTGTTACATTCAAGATGACTAAGTAAGTAGAACAACAAATCTGCATCAAATTTTGTGTTAAACTTGAACATTCCTCTGGGGAAACTATTTGGATGATTCAGAAGGCTTTTGGGGACAATGCAATGAATACAGTCCAAATAAAAGTGTAGCACAAACTCTCCAAAGATGGTTGAGAATCTTTTCAAAGAGATCCTTGTTCTGGAAGGGCTGCAACAAGCAGAACACCTGAGAATGTTGAAAGTGTACAGATTGCAATCAATAAAGATCAGTGATTGAAAGTGCAAAAAATAGAAGCTGATCTGGGGATTCCAAAAACTACTGTTCCAGATTGTGATGCAGGATCTTTGCATGAAACGTGTCATGGCAAAATTTGTTTCCCAGCTTCTTCTACCAGAGCAGAAGGAACATCGTGCTGCAGTTACTAATGACTTGATTCAAATAGTTACCAGTGGACCAGATTTCCTCAGGAAGGTCATAACTTTGAAGGGGACTGAGGAGTCCTTGACTTTTGTACAATGTTCCTTGTATCTTGTATCTTCTACAATAAATGTCTCTATTTTCCATATCACGTGGATGGATAATTTCAGGACAGACATCATCTATGCAATGGAATGTTACTCTATCATAAAAAGAATGATATTTGAGTTCCAGCCAAGCTGGAGGCATATATAGAAATGCTTTGCTTCCTTGTACAATCAAAAGAAGGATAACAACCAATTTAAAAACAATAAAAAATCCAGAAGTGCCAGAAAATCAAACTGCATGGAACTCTGACAACCAAGAAATTAAGGAAACATTCACCCAGACTGGCAGGAGGGGTGGATACAGGAGATGGACAGCCAAGCAGAGACGTCACTTGGCAAGGTGGTGGACCATGTGGGTGAGGCGAGGCTGGTTGAACAAGAAACTAAAGACTCAAAGTTAGCTGTAAAACACTTCAGGGGGTGCCATGGTGGGAGAAACTCCCATTCTCACATGAGAGTTTGTTGGAAAGTAGGGCTAGAGCAGAGCAGGTGAGCAGCATTGTTCCCTCTCTGACCCCTCCCCTACACACAGTGCCACAATACAGCACAGAAAGTTGCCCCACCCTGGCGAATACCTAAGGCTCTGTCCCCTTACAACACAACAGTTATGATAAGGCAAAGAAATATGGCCCAAATGAAAGAACAGATCAAAACTCCAGAAAAAGAGCTAAGAGATGAAGAGATAGACAACTTATCTGTTTCAGAGTTCAAAACACTGGTAATCAGGATGCTCACAGAACTGATTGAGCTTGGTCACAAAATGAAGGAAGAAATGAAGAGTATCAAAAATGAAATAAAGCAAAATGTACAGGAAACCAATGGTGAAGGGAAGGAAACTGGGACTCAGATCAATGATTTGGAGCAAAAGGAAGAAATAAACATCCAACAGGAATGGAATGAAGAAACAAGAATTCAAAAAAATGAGGAGAGGCTTAGGAACCTATGGGACAACTTTAAGCACTCTAAATCAGAATCATAGGGGTGCCTGAAGGAGAATAACAGGAACAAGAAATTGAAAACTTATTTGAACAAGTAGGAAAGGAAAACTTCCCCAATCTGGCAAAGGAAATAGACTTCCAGGAAGTCCAGGAAGCCCAGAGAGTTCTAAAGAAATTGGACCCAAGAAGGAACACAGCAAGGCACATCATCACTAATTTACTCAAGATTAAAGATAAGGAGAAAAATCTTAAAAGCAGCAAGAGGAAAGGGAAAGTTACCTGCAAAAGAGTTCCCATAAGACTATCAGCTAATTTCTCAAAAGAAACCTTACATATAGGCAAGAAGGGGCTGAAAAGAAGTATTCAAACTCATGAAAGGCAAGGACCTACACCCAAGATTACTCTATCCAGCAAAGCTATCACTTAGAATTGAAGGGCAGATAAAGTGCTTCCCAGATAAGGTCAAGTTAAAGGGGTTCATCATTACCAAGCCCTTATTTTATGAAAATTTCAAGGGACTTATCCAAGAAATAGAAGAAGATCGAAAACTATGAACAGTAAAATGACAACAAACTCACAACTTTCAACAACTGAACCTAAAAAACAAACAAACAAAAAACCTTAAGCAGCCCTGGCTGGCGTAGTTCAGTGGATTGAGCGCGGGCTGCGAACCAGGCATCGCAGGTTCGATTCCCAGTCAGGGCACATGCCTAGGTTGCAGGCCATGTCCCCCAGCAACCGCACATTGATGTTTCTCTCTCTCTCCCTCTCCCTTCCCTCTCTAAAAAATAAAGTCTTTAAAAAAAAAACCCTTAAGCAAACAAGAACAGTAATAAAACAAGAGAAATGGAGATCACATGGAGGGTTTTCAGTGGGGAGGGGAAAAATGGGGGGCAAAGGTACAGGGGATAAGAAGCATAACTGGTAGGCATAAAATAGACATGGAGAGGTTAAGAATGATATAGGAAACAGAGAAGCCAAAGAACTTATATGTACAACCCATAGACATGGACTAAAGAGTAGGAATGCTGGAAGGTGGAGGGTGGGGTGTGGGGCAGAGGGGGTATAAAGAGGAGAAAAAAATGGTACAACCATAATAGCATAATCAATAAAATATATTTTTAAAAAAGAATGAAATTTGCCATTTGTGACAGCATGGCTGGACCTCGAGGGTATTATGCTCAGTGAAATTAGCCACTCAGAGAAAAATAAATACTGTATGATTTCACTTATATATGGAATCTAAAGAGCAAAATTAATGAGCAAACAAAATTCAAACAAATTCATAGACATAGACTATGTCTATGGATTTGCCAGATGAGAAAGATGGGGGACTGTGTGAAAGAGGTCAAAGCATTAAGAAATACATATTGGCAGTTATCAAATAGTCATAGAAATATAAAGTACAGCATAGGAATATAGTAAATAATTTTGTGATAATGATGTATGCTGCCAGGTGGACACTAAATATATTGGGGAAAACCCTTTATAAAGTATATGATTGTCTAACTACTATGCTATACACCTGAAATTAATACAAAATAATATTAAATATTGACTGTAATTAAACAAATTTAATTTGCATTTACATTTTTTAATTGTTTTTCTATTACAATTGTCCCAATTTTCCCCCATTTCCCACATTGCTTTCCTCCACCCAAATCATACCCATCCCTGCTCTCACAGTCAATCTCCACCCATTGTCAATGTCCATGGGTCATTTATATTTGTTCCTTAACTAAGAAACAAGGAACAAACTGACAGGGACTGTTGGGAACTGCCCTGCCTGGTTTCAGGAGCTGTAACTCCCTTCATGGCTAAGGCTGAGTGAGCGACCTTCTGACCATTAGCCACTAAGAAGACAAAGCTTATCTCCCTGGCAGGAGCACTGCTTCTGCTCCTTTTACTTCATCCATAACTGGCCCCCCAATGCTTGATTGGTTAGCCAATGATGGGTAAGATTCTCCAAGGGGGGAATGACCTAAGACAGGCATGATCATGTGGACGCCTCAGGGAAGGACTTGAGGGACTATGGAGAAAGGGGGTGATGGGCCCTCACCCCTCGGCTTTGACAAAGCCTGAGTCCTCATTCTGCCTGCTAGAAGTCTCCTAATCTCTTTGCTGTCTTGCCTCCTCTGCCAGACTTAAGTCTGAAACAATGACAGAGGGTGGTGCAGCCCTGTGCTGGAAAGGGTGGGCTCCCCAGGTGATCAAGCCAGAGAAAGAATACATAAACTCCTGTGAAACCTGCTTTGCTAATAATGCTCTTAATTAAATGATAAAGGCCCAAGCAGGAAATGAGTTTGTTTCCTGAAGGTTTGTAGCCCTTTAGCTAACCGACCCTGACTCAGAATAAGCCCTCGTAGTTCTTTGTATGCTATCTATTGTTTGATCCTTACTGCCTGACAATGATTAATGAACTTTACCTGTATTCCTGTGCAAATTGAAACCCAATAAAAACATGTCAAGGCAAGGGTTGGGGCACTCTCCTCTTGAGGGAGTGGCCAGGCTGCTCTGAGGCGCTCTCTCCTTGAGAAAGTAGCCGTGCCATCCCTTTTCCTCCACAGGACTCAGTAGTCCATGTGAATTCATCTTGTACCTCATCCATAATGCCACGGATACTGTGGGCTGGTGTCTGAGACAAGGGACAAGAGGGGAGGGGGTGGAAGATAAGAGAAGAAAGAAAGGGAAGGGCCTAGTTAAAATTTTTTAAAGTGTTTATTTATTTATTTTTAGAGGGCAAGGGTGAGAGAAAGAGAGACAGAGAAACATCAATGTGTGATTGACTCTCATGTGCCCCCAACTGTGAACCTGGTCTGCAACCCAGGCATGTTCCCTGACTGGGAATCAAACCAGAGACCTTTCAGTTCACAGGCCAGAGCTTAGTCCACTGAGTCACACCAGCCAGGGTTGAAAAATAAAATTTTAAAGAGCACTTAAAGATTTTCACAATGGTCTATCAAATTTCAAGAAGTCTAGTATTTTTCAGAGCAAGAATTATCCGTTTTCAGCAGTAACTCTTCTAGATGCTATGTAATAAGTAAGTTACTGTTTGAGGGACTTTCAGAGAAGAGGCACATGTAAATATCTAAAAACACGTACAATGAAATGAAATAAACCTGTTACATACTCTAAGATTGTGTATAACTAATACTTTATCATGAAAATCCAACTGCTAATATAGTTTTAAAGAAAAAAAGTCAAGGTCAAATGATTGTGCTGTTTCAAATGCCTTTCATAAATACAATACAATAATACTCATTTAGTTTATTTGTGTCTTGTGTTAGTTAGGTTATTTTTGCTTTCAAGAAGTAGAATAACAAATACAAATGTAAATAATAAATACATTTAATTTTCTCACATACTTAAACATTTGGAAATAGGTAGTTCCAGAGAAGGGACTGCAGCTCAAGCCCCCAGTTGTCTGTCTTTCCCCTCTGCTACCTTCAATGGGTAAGCAATATGTCCCATTTAACAATGTACTCCATAGGTCCAAGCACCACACAATCACCTGCCCACTTCCAAAAGTAGGAAGTGGGTGTACCAAAAAGACTTTATATGTACCTCTCCCTTTCATCAGAGAAGAAAACTTTTGCCAGAAGTGCCCCTTCTGCCCCAGTGGACTTCCCCTTTGTCTCATTGACCCAAACTAAGCCACACGGACATCTATAATGTGGCAAGAGAAATGGGTTTATAATGTTTGGATTGGACTAGTAATGGCAGTGGCTGGGGATACCTTCCTTAATCAAGAGGTCTTGGCTTGAAAGCCTGGTGCAGTCAAGGTTTAGCTCTCACGAAAGATGTGGAGGGGGCAAGGCTGATGAGAAGGCACCCAATAGCATCTGAATTGAACCTTCATTTCTTTATCAACAAACGAGCAAGTTGCCCTGGGCCACCTTTCAGTAACATGAAAGAGAAGGATCTAGCAGTTAAAAGGCAAAACAAAACAAAAACCTGATACGTGTAAATATACCTAATCAACATATGCACTCAACTCAACAGCTCAAGCTCCTGAGCATAGCTCCTTCCCTCTCCCTCAAACTACACTGGGCTTTTGTAAGTTCTCACCCATCAAAGCTGATCTTGACATTACCTTTAATCTAAATTTTACAGATTGTGGTGGTAGAGATGGGAGGGGATAGATAAGGCCTTGTCCTTTTCCAGCCTTTCTCCTCCTCTCACCCCACAATTCTAACATCTGATCTCAATCAATCTGGGTTTACAAAGTTTTCTTGTCCCATGCTGCTCATAGAAAGAAACAAGATACAGTGGAAACAGTCCACTGCTATAGTGTAATAGATCCAAAACAAAGTTGATTTCTGTTAGATTTCCAAGTGAATTACATTTGACCTCAAGTTTCCACCAAATGGAAAATTTTTTACTACATTTTGTATTGTGCTAAAAGAAAAGCAGCAGTTATATATTTTTAAGCAGCTGTCAGATTTATTCTTGTAATAGTTTAGTGACTTAAACATACTTCCTCAAATGGCTTAGGGATCTGTGCTATGACAAGAATTCTCATTTATTATTTTGAATTCAGTATTTTGCCATCAGCCTCTTGCCTGGGGAAATGTAGAAATTTGATGTTTGTCAAAATATTTCATAATCTTTCTAAAATTGCAATACTATGAAAACTGTATTTAAACTGTAACTTAGATTCTTGATAACTATCTTTCCCCCATATATAGAATATTTATTTTCTTAACTTTATAAGAAATGTTCTTTTTTTCCCACAGATTTTTCCAAAAGACTTATGGCAAACCATCTTTACCTCTCTGGTGCAATGATTCAATGATCATTTCTACCTTTTCTGTTTTCTTTTAAAATACTGAGCTGGAAAAGAAATTGAGTGCCTGACTCTTCTGTGCAAGTAACAATGCAAGCTATCTCTTCAAGTAAAATGAAGTGGAAATGAAATAATTATCTTGTAAACCAAATTAGTTCTTACAGTGATATTCAATCTAAAACATTTCACCCCTCTTGTTCTCAATAAACTTGGGAGGAGGAAAGGCAAAAATGTATTTGAATTATCAGAATTGGTTATCCCTTGTCTGGCCTTAACTGTGTCTTCATTTATTCATTTACTCACAATGACTAATTGTGCCCTTTCTTTGTGCCAGGCACTGACTGTTCTAGGCACCGAGGAAATAGCAATGAACAAAAGAAAGATCTTGCCCTCGAAGGGTTTATACATACCCTATTTTTGGGAAAATTAAAATCCTCCAGTGAAAACATGAAAGAATTTTAAAGAGCCTCCAGAATGGTTCAATTTCCTCAATGGATTGATGAAATTTTGCACCCAGAGGAGGGAGATAATTTATCTAAAGTCACATAACTGGTCCATGGAGCTGGAATTGGAACTCATATTTCTTGAATAATCATTGCTAATGTTTATTAAGTGCACTGTGTGTTGCATGTATAGGTTGAACCATAAAAATGCTGATATTTGATTTTTTTACCCAAAGAAGTAAGAATTTTAGAAAATTTAGTCTACTATTATCTCATAAAATCCTCACAATAATTCTATAAGGTCAGCAATCAATCAACTTTAATTTATATATGGGGAAATGAGGTTGAGAGAAGTTAAATAATGTACCCACTTGGAACAGCTGGGTTTTGAATTTGGATCTATTTAACATAGGAGACAGATCTTCTAGCCTCTATACTACACTACTTCTTGAGTTAGCACCTGTCACTTTCCACCATGCTATTTCTCACTCAGGAAATCAGGTATCCAGTTGTTGATGCATTCATTTAAAAACAAATCTGGTCTTCAAGAAATTAGCAGTTTTAATGAAATCAATTCTATAGATAGATGTTCACCAAAATAATTTCAGTGAAATTTCTTATAGATTTAAATGGTTATTTTTGAAATAGTGTCATTTTATTTCTGAGATAAAATGATGGGAACAATAAAACTATTTAAACATATATGCTTAATCTTAAAGAATGATATTCTAATAATTTGCTTAGTTCTTCTTAACAACTTGATTTTACTCATGTACCGCTTATGTTTGATAATATTATAATTATATTCTCAAGCACTCTTGCTAAGGAACCACAAGACACTTTTTTAACTCTTCCTGCTTCATTTTCTGACAATATCCACTAACCAATTAATCAACAATGACTGATCATGCTACCCTGAAAATTATCTCTTAAATTCAACATTGCATGCCCCATTGCTACTTCTTAGGTTCAGTCCTCCTCATTCTTTGCTTTGGTAAGTCTTCATGATGTGCTTTTCAAAATGTAATGAAGTAGAAGAAAAACACAGCATCAATCAAATATCTACCCTGCCTTTTCCAGAAAGCCCGTAGTTTTGCTTTACTTTTAGAGAAAGCACATTGTTAATTATGTCACTGTGACTCCAGCGGTACTTTTTTATTTTTTAAAATATATGTTAACAATTTTATTTATTTATTTTTAGAGAGAGAGGAAGTGATGGAAAAAGGGAGAGAATCATCAATGTGTGGTTGCCTCTCACACTCTCCCCCTAATGTGGACCTGGCCCACAACTCAGGCATGCACCCTGACTGAGAATTGAACCAGCAGCACTTTGATTCACGGGCTAGCACTCAGTCCACTGAGCCACACCAGCCAGAGTCCATTTCCAGCAGTATTAATGCAAGAGCAGAAAGTTCGAGTTCCACCAAAGTGTTCACAGGCTTTCTTGACATAGTCCTACATATACATGTATATGTACATGTTATGATCAGGCCATCAAGGAAGTGTGGCCCTCCACTTGGAATCCTTGAAAAGAGAAACTCCATGGGACCCTCAACAATTCTAGAATAAGTAGAAATTCTAAGAGAAAGTTGCCTAAATGGGAGGTTCCTCAATGGAGAATAAATGCTTGGCATTCTGTAGAGGTATCATTAAAGGTCTATTGTTTGAAATTTTATAGGAAGCACACATTACCTTTGTAATTAGAAAGATATAAACAATACGGATTTTAAATAGAAAAATTGAAATAAACAACAAACTGACAGTAACCAGAGAGGAGGGAGGAGAAGGATAGTAGGGGTAAATAGGGGAAAGGCCTTCAAGGAACATGTATAAAAGACACATGGATAAAGCCAAAGGGGAAGTTTTGAGGATGGGAGGCAGGGATGGCTGGGGCTGGGGGGTCGTGGTGTGGTGAAAATGGAGAACTGTACTTGAACAACAATAAAAAATTAAAAATTAAAAATTTTAAGAAGTCTAAAAAAAAAGAACTTTAAAGAGCAAAAATCCTGCTTAGGAAAACAGATTGGGCAGCAGGTGGCAGGATTGTTTCAACTTCTCTCTGAAGGCTGGTGTGACCAGAGCCCACAGGCATGCTGGCCTCACACTGGCAAAATGCCAGGAAGAATGATGAATATAGAAAGAAAGACTGCAATTAACATACAGCCCAATATGACCGGAGGCTATATCTGGGTGTGCGGTTACCACAGATTTTTTAAAAAATCTTTGTGCTTTTGTGTACATTTTTATTTTTTCCATGATGGACATGTAGTGCTTACAAAATAAGGAAAAGAAAAGCATTTCACCTTTAAAAAAAAATTTAAAAGGTGTCAAGTCCTGCCTCCCCAAGCAGGAGGCTGCCCCAGACTGGTTTTAGAAGGCTTCTACTGCATGTCCTGCCCACAAGAGTCCAAGGAAATGCTTTCAGCTAACTTTGGGACAATTAAATAAGCATTCAAATTTAACCAATCTCACTAGGTTATAGAGTCACCTCTGCTTCAGTTTATTAAAAATTTCCCAGGTATTAGGCTTCTGGCCAAGATGGAGGTGTAGGTAGATATACTTTGCTTCCTTGCACAACCAAAAGAAGGACAACAACAATTTTAAAAACAATCAAACAAACAAACAAAAAAAAACAACAACCAAAACTGCCAGAAAACTGAACTGTATGGAAGTCTGACAACCAAGGAGTTAAAGAAAAAATATTCATCCAAACTGGTAGGAGGGATGGAAACAGGCTGTGGGGACAGAGAGGACTCTCAGCAAGGTGGTGGCTGGAGGATCAGGTGGGTGAGACGGTGGCTGGTGGTCCCACATTTGTGTGTGGATAAACCAAGAGGAAGAACTGAGAAGTGAGACAGAGTGCACAATCCAGGGTTCCAGCATGGAGAAATAAAGCCTCAAAACCTCTGGCTGTAAAAACCTGTTCGGTATTGCGGCAGCGGGAGAAACTCCTAGCCTCACAAGAAAGTTCATTGGAGAGACCCACAGGGTCCTAGAATGTACAGAAGCCTACCTACCTGGGAATCAGCACCAGAAGGGCCCAATTTGCTTGTGGGTAGGGGAAGTGACTGAAAGCCAGCCAAGAGCCGAGCAAGTGCCATTGTTCCCTCTGACCCCTCCCCCACACACAGCATCACAACGCAGCAAAATGGGTTGCCCCCCCCTGGTGAATACCTAAGGCTCTGCTCCTTACAACATAACAGGTGTGCCGAGACAAAGAAATATGACCCAAATGAAAGAAAAGATCAAAACTCTAGAAAAACAACTAAGTGATGAAGAGAGAACCAACCTATCAGATACAGAGTTCAAAACACTGGTAATCGGGTTGCTCACAGAAAGCATTGAGTGTAGTTGCAAAATAGAGGAAACAGTGAAAACAATGCAGGTGAAATAAAGCAAAATATACAGGGAACCAACAGTGAAGGGAAGGAAATCAGGACTCAAATCAACAGTTTGGAGCAGAAGGAAGAAAGAAACATTCAACTAGAATGGAATGAAGAAACAAAAATTCAAAAAAATGAGAAGAGGCTTAGGAACATCCGGGACAACTTTAATCATCCAAACATCTGAATCATAGGGGTGCGAGAAGGAGAAAAGGAAGAGTAAGAAATTGAAAACTTATTTGAAAAATAATAAAGGAGAACTTACACAATCTGGTGAAAGAAATAGACTTCTAGGATATCCAGGAAGCCCACAGAGTCCCAAAGAATTTGGACCCAAAGAAGACCTTACTAAGGTACATCATAATTACAGTACCCAAGATTAAACAGAAGGAGAGAATCTTAAAAGCAGCAAGAGAAGAGGAGACAGTTACCTACAATGGAGTTCCCATAAGACTATCAGCTAATTTCTCAAAAGAAACCTTACAGGCAACAAGGGGCTAGAAAGAAGTATTCAAAGTCATGAAAGGCAAGGACCTACATCCGAGATTACTCTATCCAGCAACGCTATCATTTAGAATGGAAGGACAGATAAAGTCCTTCCCAGATAAGGTCAAATTAAAGGAGTTCATCATTACCAAGCCTTTATTATATGAAATGGTAAAAGGACTTACCTAAGAAAAAGAAGATGATCAAAACTGTGAACAGTAAAATGACAACAAACTCATAACTATCAACAACTGGACCTAAAAAAACAACAACAAACTAACTAAGCAAACAAGTAGAACAGGAACAGAATCACAGAAATGGAGATCACATGGAGGGTTACCAGTGGGGAGGGGGAGGGAAAGGGGGATGGGGATGGGGAGCGGACGGATGGGGGAAAAGGTACAGGGAATAAGAAGCATAAATGGTATAAAATAGGCAGGGGGATGTTAAGGATAGTATAGGAAATGGAGAAGCCAAAGAACTTATATGTATGACCCATGGACATGAACTATTTTGGGGGAATGCTGGTGGGAGGAGGGGTGGGGATGCAGGGGGTTAAAGCGGGGAAAGGGGCCAACTGTAATAGCATAATCAATAAAATATACTTTTAAATAAATTAAGTAATAAAAAAGTCACCAGGTATTATTTGAGCAGTTTGCAGTTATTGTTTTGAAGCCTCAGTAGGTTCATAACTATAGTCTATATACACCTGTATAGACACATATATAAAGAAGAAAATCTAGAAAGTGTTTTCATCACTTTTCTTTTACCCATCTTCCAAGCTTCTTTGCTTTATAATAGCTGCTCTTACTAGAAGCATTTCTAAGCAAATTGCTTTTGTCCTTGCCAACATAAACCAATAAGTAAATGAAAGGTGTGGCTCCATATGACTGAAGCAGTAGGCGGAAAGGCAGGCAGTACTCATGCTGCCAGAATAGCATGACCATCCCTTTTGTCACTTGGTTTCTAGTACATGCATGCATGTCTCACATTTGGGTTAAGATTTTGCTGTTAGTGCCCACCCTGACACACACCTCCCATATACATTGTCCCCTCCTCCAGCCTTTTCCCCATTGCAACAGTCAATTTCCACTCACTGTATATGTCGATGCATGATGCATGTATGCTCTTTGTCTAATTCCTTCACCCTCTTTCAGTCTCTACCTCCTCCCCCACCTTACAGTTATCAGTCTGTTCCATGTTTCTGTGCCTCTGTTTCTATTTTTCTTGTTTGTTCATTAGATTCCAGCTATAAGTGAAATCATATGGTTTTCTTTCTCTGACTGGTTTATTTCCCTTAGCATAATAGTTTCCAGATCCATCCATGCTGTCACAAACAGTAATAATTCCTTCCTTTTACTGCTGTGTGGTATTCCATTGTGTAGATGTACCACTGCTTTTTAATCTACTCATCTACTTATGGGTACTTAAGCTGTTTCCAAATCTTGGCTTTTGTAAATAGTGCTGATATGAATGTAGAGGTGCATATATTCTTTTGAATTGCTATTTCAGGATTCTTAAGATATATTCCCAGAAGTGGAAACACTGGGTCAGAATGCACCTCTATTTTTAATTTTGTGAGGAAACTCCATACTGTTTTCCAGAGTGGTTGCACCAGTCTGTATTCTCACCAACAGTACACTAGGGTTCCCTTTTCTCCACATCTTCACCAGCACTTGTTGTTTGCTGATTTATTAATAACAGACATTTTGGCAGGTGTGAAGCGATATCTCATTGTAGTTTTATTTTTTTAATTTCATTTATTTATTTTCAAAGAGATGGGAAAGAACGGAGAAAGAGAGGGAGAGAAACATCAATGTGTGAGAGATACATTGACCAGTTGCCTCTTGCACACTCCCAACTGGGTACCTCACTCGCAATCCAGGTATGTGTCCTGACTAGGAATTGAACCAGTGATCATTTGGTTCTCAGGCCAGCCACACCAGCCAAGATTCATTCTGGTTTTAATTCACATCTGTCTGATGGCTAGTGATGTTGAACATTTTTTCATATGTCTATGGACCATCTGTATGTTCATCTTGAAGAAGTGTCTTTTCAGGCCCTTTGCCTAGTTTTTAACTGGTTTGTCTTCCTGGTGTTGAATCACATGAGTTTTTCATACATTTTGGAGATTAAACCCTTGTCCAATGTATCATTAGCAAATATGTTCTCCCATACAGTGGATTCCATTTTCATTTTGATGATGGTTTCTTTAGCTGTGTAGCAGCTTTTTAACTTGATATAGTCCCATTTATTAATTTTCTCCTTTGTTTCCAGTGCCTTAGGAGATATATTGGCAAAAATATTTACAGCAAACTTTTTTATAAGACAAAGAGTATATGGTAAAATCACAATAAAAATTATAATATAATGAATACATAAACCAGTAATGTGATTGTTTATTATCATGTATTATATACTGCACATAATTGTATGTGCTGTAATTTTGTACCACTGGAAGCACAGTATGTTTGTTTACACCAGAATCAGGAATTTTTCAAGTCAATTACGATCTTGTGGGACCACAGTTGTATATGTGGTCTGTCACTGGCTGAAATGTTATTATGCAACACATGTGGTAAATGGTAAATGTGAACCTAGGCAAGATAACTGAAGAGCCTATACCCTGAGGAGATGATCGAATCCTTTTGAGATCAACACATCTCCACGAGTCTCTATTAATTATTAAGGGCGGTCCAGTCTAATTCAAACTGAGGAAAAGAAACATTTTCCAAAGGTTCACAAACCTGCCAAGCTGGCCCTGACAAGTTACATTGTTATGCAAAGCAAGTGCCCGTGTTTTGTTTCTTCTGCTTTCACACTGTGTCCTGGGTGGTTGAGGTGGGTGCTCCAGAGGCATAAAAAGTAAGCCTGTCACAGAGCCATCTACCCGCAAGAACTGGCAGAAGCCTGAAATAAAGTCTCTTTTCTTTATTTTGGAGGTTAGGTCAAATTCCAAAGCTGGGCTACCTTCTGCAATCTCTGAAAAGGGAGAATGGTGGAAGATTTACTAATTCCTCTGTGCTAACAACATCTCTGGGATGGAGAAGTAAGCGAATGGGCAGTAGTAGTCTTTCTAGTTACATATATTTGTGATATTGTTGTTTATTTATTTATTATTTATTTATTTATTTTTAATGTGTTATTCTGCTTTTTTTTTAAAGATTTTATTTATTTTTAGAGAGGGAAGGAAGGGAGAAAGAGAGAAAGAGAGAAACATCAATGCGTGGTTGCTGGGGGCCGTGGCCTGCAACCCAGGCATGTGCCTTGACTGGGAATTGAACCTGCGATGCTTTGGTTCACAGCCCACGCTCAATCCACTGAGCTATGCCAGCCAGGCATAATATTATTATTTATTATATCTTACCTATTAAATATGTATACTTTACTTATTTCCTATGAGCTTGTGGCAAAAATAAGTTTGATATGAAGTGTAGAGATTTATGTCCTCAAACTGTATCTGCATCAAGCAAGCAAGAAACCATAAGACTTCAAAGTGAGGATGGCCTACATCAGCCCCATTTCTAAAAATTGGAGGGAAAGAGCTGTAGAATATCAATAACTCATGAGTTTTGGAGCAGTTTATTCTAAAAGTTTCCAAATGCTTCCAAATGTGCAGTTGGTATTCTTCCTTTTGCTACACAGATCTTTGTAGAAAAGATTTTCATATCACCAGGCAAGAAAAAGCAAGTTAAAGAATTACACCTGAAAAGGGGAGGGGTCAAGTAGAAGAGGGTAAAGAGAGGATAAATGGTGACAGAAGGAGACCTGACTCTGGGTGGTGAATACACAATACAATGTATTGACAATGTATTTTTAAAAAATTTTATTGTGTTTTTCCATTACCATTTAGTCCCCTTATGCCCCTTGCCCCTCACAATCACCACACTGTTGTCCATGTCCATGAGTCCTTTCTCTTTTTTTCTCAATCCCTCCACCAATGATGTATTACAGAATTGTACACCTGAAACTTATATAATTTTATTAACCAATATCACCCCAATAAATGCAATAAAAAATACTCCCTTTGACATGGGGATCTGAAACTACATTTTTAATATAAAGTGGGTGCTGTGAGGAATCTTCTGAAGAGAACACCTTGCTGTTCTTATTTTTAAATGTTTTGTGATATATACTATATTTTATACAGAATATAAATATGAATTGCTTTATCTTGTTATATGTTGTAGTTTTTAGTGCCAATTAAAGAGATTTAATTTTTCTATTTTAGAGTTCAGTAATAAAGGCTAAATCAGCACATATGTCACATTTTGATCACTTATTTTTAGCACCAAGTAATTGTGAAAAACACCTTTTGCTTTCTGCTCTCCACATAACTAACTATCCTTGAGCCCATGTTGATACACTAGCAATAGGTTATAGATTTTAAAAATATTTAATAGTTAAATACATTCAAAAACTTCTAACAGATATTGAACTATTAAACTGAGCATTGAACAATATAAGTTCACCTCACTGAAGGTCACATTTGACAAAGTTTGTCCTATGATGGGTTCTTTCCTTCATGACACACCCCATCTGTGCTGGTCTTTCCCCTTTATTTTGTGCTATTAGTTTTAGAAAGACAGCAGTGCTCTGCTTACCTTTAAAAATACTTCAAATCAATATCCTGAAATTTCACAAATTCAGCTGTGATATGGCAAATCACTTGTTGGTCAGTCAAACAAGTGGGCCACTATCCAATTTCCAAAATAATTTCTGCCTTCCTAGCCACTACCTGTCCAACACCTAAATGTAACATCCCTCAAGCAAAAGCAATTGCTCTACTAAACTCTCACAACTCTTTGGCAAAGTATAATACTATCATCCATGCATATATCCTTTAATGCCTTCATTCCTGAAACTTGTGTGGAAGAATCATGTGCTCTGGAATAGAACTTCACTACCATGCTTGACTATCTTTTGCTGGGATTTATATCTCTGTGTACTTCATGACTCATCTCATGACAAGGAAAAGTTAAATGGAAGTTACAGTGTCTAATATTTTTCCTTCACTTGAACAATTTCTCACTAGTCTGATAAAAATTATTTTTTTTTATTTTTGTAGCTCAGCCATCTTGAATTTTTGAGATGTGTGAATTTTAGTATATTAACAGATATGTGCAACTAACACCACTGTTAATTTTAGAAACTTTATGACCTCAATAAAAGCTTTGTACCCTTTAGCTATCACTTCCCTACTCCTTAACCCACTCTCAACCTTAATCAACCACTAATCTTCTTTTTGTCTCTATAGATGTCTCTATTCTGGAATTTTATTTGAATGGAGTCATATAGTATGTTGTCTTTTATGACTGACTTCTTTCACTTAGCATAATGTTTTCAAGGTTCCTCTATGTTGTAGCATGAATCAGTACTTCGTTCCTTTGTATGGCTGAATGATATTCTATTGTATGAATATGCTGCATTTTGTTTCAACAAAGGAACTTAAATAGAGGCAGTGGAAATGAGTGAGCAGGGGTTAGAACAGGTATTATTAGGCCTGATAGATCTTAGGACCTGATAATTCTGGGATCCTCTGATGATAGAAGGGTGCATGTGATCTTCATTAAGATTTGCAAAACCATATACGTAGGTGGAACCCTTTGGTCTAGGTTTTCATCAGAATGTAGTTTCCCGGTCTGCTGTACCAGAGATGCTAATAATTTGCCTGCTCATTCACAGAAAATCTGCCCTGCACATTGCTCCTGTGACCCCATATGTCCGTAAGACACCACCCTTCCCAGTCTTGTCTAATTGCAGCAAGATTGGTGGGCATTTGGTCAATGATGTCCCCTTTTTTACATGTTAGTTCCTTATGTAGGATTCCTCTGGCTTGGCTTAAGAAGATAAGCTTGAGCAATCAGATTCCTTTCTTCGGAATATGGTGTTGGGAAGCTGAGAGTCTGAGGCATCATTTAAGATGGAACTTAAAGGCTATAAGACAGACCTGGAATATCAAATGTGAAAGAACATCTAAAGTTAGGAGGAAAGCAATCAACAGAAACAAGAGAAGGAAGCCAATATTCAGAGAGGAGCAGAAACACCAAGAGAGAGGATCATGGGCCTCTGGAGAGAGCGCCAGAAACTGTAGCTGCCTTACTTCCTGTTCTAGGTCCTACTGTGGTGATTTCTTAAGAGAGCCATGAGAGCTTGGTCTCCTTACAAAACCTTGTACCCTACCCTCCTGCTTCCTCCCCCACCTTGTTGTTGAACCAGCTTGAGTATGTCTCTGTTCCTTGCATCCAGAGGAGCTCTGACTGACATACTTACAAACAGAATAGGTACTGAGTCAGGAGCTAGGAATAGAAATGGAGGAGTGTTGGAGGAGCAGAAGTTCAACAAGAAGATGGACATTGGCCAGGAAGAACTGGGGATGCTCTGGCAGCATAGGTTGAGTAAAGGAAGTGCTATTTGGTAACAGGGTAAAATAGAGGGGCAAGAGATACCTCCTGTCCAGACCTAGATGTATGTGTATGCACATGCATGTACACATACATGTGCATGTCTGAGGGTGAAAAATTCAGACAACTGTAGTAGCATAAATAACAAAAAAAAATGTTTGCTGTAAAACAGTATGCTGTGTTTACACTGACTGCAGCCTCATATACCTAATGATTACCGTGTTTTTTGATTGCAACATTTTCTGTTGTGCTTGATTTGATCTCACCTTGTTTTATAAATTTATGTAGCTTAAGTATACAGTGTTTATAAAGTCTACAGCATTGCACAGTAATGTCCCAGGCCTTCATATTCACTCACCACTCACTGATTCAACCAGAGCTACTTCCAGTCCTGCAAGCTCCATTCATGGTAAGTACCTTCGACAAGGTTACCATTTTTGTCTCATACCATATTTTTACTATACCTTTTCTACATTTAGACACCTAAATACTCACCATTGTGTTGTAGTTGCCTACAGTATTCAGTACTGTAACATGGTTTACAGGTTTGTAGTCTGGGAACAAAAGGCTATACCATACAGTGTACAGTAGGTCCCTGAATAATGGAGTTGTGAGGTTTAAATCACCAAAGCTCACATATCTCATCAAATGCAAGATATTATCAATTATAGAGTAGACCATTATTTTATGTATCACTAAAAAAAATAGTCACCCTTTAAAATCTATACAATATTAATTTTGAGACATCCTGGTTTCAGAAATGTTAAAATGTGAAATATGAACATTTCCTAATTGATAAAGTACAGTAGTTAATACCGATATGGTGCTTATAGCAGTGCCTGACATATAGTAAGTGCTCAATGTTTGCTATTATGAGGTGGGATTTCTTTAAAGGAAGGTATTAATTCCCACTTTGAAAACAGAAACCTTGTTTAGAAAGGAGGACAATAACTTCAATAGGGAAGAGCTAGACTAGGAACTGGGATGTGTCCTTGTGTAGGGGTTAATTCTTTCATGCTTTTATGTTGTTCAACACAAAGGCAAAAGCCACTTTTAGTATATAGTTTTGCATCCTATCTCCCTCATTGTAATTCTATTTACCTTCACCTCTCTGTTAAAGTCAAGTACTCCTATAGAACTCCCTGTGATGGAATTTTTAAGGAAAACAGGAGGAGGAAAGCCTACTTCAGAGTCAGCTTGGAGCTGAGACCCAGACAGAGGAGCAGCAACATGCCAGGAAGAGCCATTGTCCAGGAGCTTCACATGGTGACAAGCTTGGCACTGAATGGAAGAATTGCTGAAAGTGGTCAGGAGACATTCAAATCCAGAAAAGTGGCTGTCCAGTGCATATCGAACTGAGGAGTAAATGTGAGGGGACAAAACTACCTTCCCCAGGGTTTTATAAAAAAGCAACCCTTAGGGTGACAGACATAGCTAAATCTTACATCACATAGATGATAAAATTATAAGGCAATGTGCACCATTCATACCAGCAGCCATTGAATCAGATCAATAGTTTACTCTATTTCCTTACTGTAAAAAGCACATTTTTTCACATTTCATTATTTCTGAAATCAGAATGCATTATTATGATATTGTTGGTGATGATGATGATGATGATAATAATAATTAATACTTATGTACAACATGCACACCAAGTGTTATTCTAAGTGCTTTATCTGATTAACTTATTTATAACCCTATGCATTAAGTGCAGTTATTATCCCCTCTTTGAAAGCTAAGGAAACTGAGACACAAAAAATTTAAATTCTCCAAAATGTCATACACACAAAAATACATACACACATACCTATTAAGTGGCAGAGGTATGCGGAGTCATGAGCCTAACTATGACAACTGTCAAACAATTTACTAAAACCATGGGGTTTATGCTTTTTCTCAAAAGCTATTCCTAAACCAGTGATGCTTGTTAAGATACCTAATGGTGTCTTAGCATCGAAGAAATCCAAGGCGTGGTTAAATAGTACCTACAGTCTAATTTCAGTCCCACCTTCATGCACTGGGGACCTAAAGGGGCAGTACAGGGCATTGGCAAAATACACAGGCAATGGCCTGTCACTACCTGCATTTGAGTCCCAGCTATGCCACTTACAAACTGAGTGAACTTGAGAGTTTTAAAATCAGTCTTATCCTGTTTTCTATAAAGTGAGGGTGATCATAACATTTTCTACTCTACAGAGCTGCTGTGATGATAAAAAGAGTTAATCCATGTGAAGTTCCTTGAATACAGCAAGTGCTTAGGGAATAGGGATCATTTGCATCTTTCATTTGATTTCCTGCTGTGTTCAGATGAGCAGCCTTCCTTCCCCTCAGTGTTCAGAGAAGTGGGTGGTTCTTACACAGTGAAGATGAACATCTTTAGATAGTGCCACCCTTCAGGCTTTCTAGACTCTTCTCAGTGCTTTAGAGAGCACACGGCAGTATAAAAGGCTCACTGCAAATGTTGCCATGTGCTTGGAGAACCACTGATATCACAAACAAGGCACAACTTCATCCCAGATAGGAATATGTAATTTTTGCTAACTTAAACTTGAAAACAACTCCTCTAGATTTTTATTTCATGCCATTCAGCTTTATTGAATGCTTCAAACCTGACTTAGGCTTGCGAGAGGCCCCAAAGGACTTTGTTAGGAAAAACAAAAAGTGAAGCAAACAATAAGCAGACATTGCCATCTTGAAGCAACAGATGGCCATGTGTGAAGTAATAAAGTTAAAATTAATGATTCAAGTGCTGAAATGACACAAAATTAAGGAGTGAATGGGGATGCTAGGAGTGAGCCATTGATAATCAGACAAATTCCCTTTTCTTAAATTAAGCTTATTTCCTCTTGTTCTCTTAGTAGAAGAGAAGGCAAGCTTTTAATCCTCCCCTAGGTAAAAACTGTTTTTATGGTTATTAGCTTGGAATAAGCTAATAAGAAGCTTTTGAATAGAAGTGTGGCCAAGTAGGGAGAGAAAACTGTGCCAGATGACCTGACTGGTAGGAGATCTCTGTGGAAGAAGGAGAAATAGAATCTGAGGTTTCACTTTTTTCTTTTATAGGAGATACCTTGAAATTGACTTGTGGATTATATTAAGTAAGTACAGATTTGACACATAGCTCCCTGAGACAATTTTGTCCCATTATGCTACAAATGTTGGTTAGATGTGCCTCTCTAGTTCCTATTTTCACTTTTTTCTCCTTTTCTCAAACTTTCAAAGTTTATTTTGTAAACTTGGAATGACCTCAGACAAATAATACAGGAAAGTATTAGATGGGAGAACATGGTTGTGGGATGAAAGTACAGCAAGCACTTTCCTAAATTGTGTATATAGACACTGTATTTTATGTTTTTATTGTTTTTCAAGTACATTTGTCTCAAATTTCCCCCATCCCTCCCCCCCTCCACCCACCCCACCCCTCCCACCCTCAATTCTATCCCCCACTGTCTTTGTCCATGGGTCCTTTATAATTGTTCCTTGATGACCCTTCCCCTTCTTTCCCTTTGTTAACCCCTTCCCTCACCTCTTCCCTCTGGTTACTGTCAGTCTGTTCTTTGTTTCAATGTCTCCGTTTATATTTTGCTTGCTTTTTTGTTTTGTTGATCAGGTTCTGCTTGTAGGAGAGATTATATGGTATTTGTCTTTCACCGCCTGGCTTATTCAATTAGCATAATGCTCTGCAGATCCATCCATGCCATTGTGAAGGGCAGGAGCTCCTTTCTTTCTGCTGCATAGTATCCATTGTGTAAATGTACTACTACCTCTTCAACAAATGGTGTTGGGAGATCTGGACACTTATTTTCACTTTTGGTCTGTTACTCTGTTTCTATTTCTCAGCATGTATCCCTAGAGGCAAGACACAATCAACACTACAACCACTATACTCTTGTCACTAGTAGGAAAATCATGACTCTATTATCATAAGCACACTGCTTCAATCAGCTAACCAGGTGACATTAAGCCAACCAAGTCATCAACATAATTGCTCTCTCTAAGAGCACCAGGCAGGATTTTTTTTTTGCTATATATTTTAACCAAACTTTGAGCTCTTATCCTAGTATTCAGCAAAATTTTGCTTTGGCTCAGATTTCCTGAAAACAAAATCAGTCATTTCTGAAAAGTAGTATGTCTGTCAGGGCCATCTCTAGGCATGGTGCCCACCCAAGTCATAGTTTCCAGATAAAACTATGGTGCTTGTTCAGGTTTCAGAAATTCAAAGTCCTGATTCTCTGAGGAAGGAACAGGTATGAAAAACACTTGGGGGAAATGAGTAGGTGGGTAACAAATAATTATAAACCAGCTGGTACACATTTGATGAACTATTGTTTTAGGTGGGTTGAATCCTTAGAGGCTAAGTCACCATCTCCAGTGTTTTCTGAAAGTAGGTGGGGAGGAGATAAATAGTACATAAAATGAGTGGCAGAGGTAGAGTTTAAGCAAACACACAAGAGAAGCCAGAAACATAGAGCTGGGTAACGTATTACAGACAGTGGGAGAAACAGGAATAACATAATGATTAAGAGATGGACAGGGGTGGAAGGCTGCCTGACATTACATTCCATAACTGGGCAAGTTAACTAACCTCTTTGGGCCTCACCTCCCTAACCTGTAAAATAGAGATAATAACAGGACAGCTACCTTGTGGAGTTATTGTAAGCTTAATTGTGTTATTATATAGAAAATGTTTCCAACATAGGTAAGCACATAATAAGTGCTGTATATTATAGTTTCTGAGTTCTAACTGTTTCTAGAATGTTCAGCCAACTTTGGCTGCTATACCAGCTTAGTGAGCAGCCATTAAACACAGAGCAATTCAAAGGCAGGTGAGGGGAAAGCTGCTGAGAGCAAAGCTTCCAAATTCAGGTCACTGATTACCACCCACAAAGTCTTGTTCTTCTACACACCCACATTTTGGGGGTAGGGGAGAGTGGGGAGTGTTTCCACATGGAAATTAAAGATTAAAATTGCTTATTTCGGGAAAAGCAAAAGTAAACAATATGGAGACACAATTGGGGCCGTCCCCGCCTACTTCCTAGGAAGTTGGCATTGGTCCTTTGAGCAGTGCAGGGTCATCTGTGTCTGGTTCTGTCACACACCTACTCTTTTCTATTCCACCATGTAACAAAGAATCAAGTCACTGTTCTTTGGTTACCAATCACTTTGATGACTGCAATTCTTCATTTCCTAGTAACCGTTTCCTTCCTCATTACTAAGCCCTACCAACCAAAGGCCTCTGAGCTCTTCCACTCTGACTCAGAACAAGAAGCTTATATGGCAAGCCCAATGCCATGAATCAGAGCTTTTCCAGTGTTTGTTAATAGGAAGGGAAGAACACAGGTATGGCAACAGTAATCACAATATCTACGGCTTTGGAAACCTCTCAAACCAATTTCTAGTCACTCGTCATCTAAAGATTGTTCCTGAGGGGTAAAACACCTTGCTGTCAAGGTGGAAACAATGACACAGAGGCTACAAGGGCTCTCTCTCTACCCTACCTTATCCTATGTCCCATTCAGTCCCTTCGTCCACATGCACTTCTTCCTTCTGGATGGGGAGGAAAGAATTTGACACCAAATTCACACTGAAGTGTTAGTAGTCATGGGTGTGACCCCTTTAAGTAGTGTTTACAATTTGAAGGGAATCACAGCTAGGGTAAAAAAAAATCTCTAGTGGTAGACACTCAAGCCTTGTGAATGAGATGAGCTAGCTTGGATGAGACCTTTCTCAATGATCTCAATTATCATTTTCCTCACCCTAGTCATCTCTAACTGACTACTTCTTTCTGTTTTCTTTATGACTCTTATTACTATCCGAAATTGTCTAGTTAACTCATATGTTTATTTGAAAATTGTCTTTCTACCCTCTCAAGAATGTAATATATATAAGAACAGGGACTTTGTCTGGTTTGTTCACTCCTGTATCCTTCAGGGCCCAGAATAGTGTCTGCCACATAATAGATGCTCAATAAATATTTGTAAAGTGAATGAAGAATAATGAACTGAAATGATTTTAAGCAAATTCTCCTGAAAATAAATTGTTCACTTCTCCATAGGTTTTGATAATTTAGACCCCATAATTTTTTTATGGGGCAAACAAGACTAGTTTCTGTTTTCTCTGTATACTAAATAGCATACAGTTGTGGTAGTGTGATAAGGAGCCCCAGTTATTTTGTCACTGCTATCACTCAAGGGACTTTTGGCAAGAGATAAGCTAGAGTATTGGCTGCAAGAGGCTAGAACACTCTCTTGGATGTGTACACACCAGCTTTGGGCCGGAAAGGAATACTTGGCTTCTAACGTAATTGAAATGCTGAAGAGGAGTTTGAAAGATGAAGATAACAGGTCTCCACACCACAACCCCACGGCTCTGAAAGTTCAAAGGTTTCCACTTTGTTAGATGTACATCTTCTAATGATTCCCCTGGTCTCTATGGCCTTTGTCTACAATAAACTCACAAGAGCAATGAGGTGTGTGGGTGGCAAGTATTATTAGGCCCATGTGCAGGTGGAGAAAGTGAGGCATAGCCAAGGCAGGGTGAGGTAAATCAACTACCTGATCTATTGTGTACTCCATCTAAGTTGCCACTCATTGAGTACTTACTTTGCACTGGGCCTAATTCTTGAGCTATGTCCACCAGTAGCCCACATTATTTCTCCCATTTAGACAGGCATGGGCTTACTTAATTCAGAGATTTCTCTGACAGCCTAAAAGCTGCACACAACCACAAATGAACAAAAAGTTGGGAACACAAGAGCCCCTGAGATGATGCCCAGTGCTTAAGAGAGGTGAGTTTCCTGTGTAGAATAAAAGGAACCTTCTGATTGGCTCATGGTCATGAGGCTCACATTGGGGCCAGGCACTGTGCTTCCCCTGCATTATCTTATTGGGTTTTCACAACCCTTGAAGTAGGAAGTATCTTTATCTCCCTTTTATAGATGAGGAAACCAAAGCTCACTGATTTGCCAAAGGTCACAAAAGTAGTAAGTGGCAGAGACACTTGAACATGAATAGCATAGGTCTATCTGATTCCAAAGCCAATTTTAAGGCATCTGTGTTTCCAGCCAAAGACATGCCAACAAGTATACTACAGCGTTTGGGTAGAGTACTGGGAATCTGTTATCCTACACAGACCTGAAAACTTCTTCAGCTAGAGCCCCACACAATCATCATTGGCATTAATGGGTACATAGACAGCACAAGCACTCAGTAAACGTGGAGTAAATACATGGAATAATGTTGATAATGAAGCATTTAATCTTACAGAAAATGTGACCACATGTTTAGAGTTTTCTGTTGGGAAATAACATTTTAGAAATATTTCTATTCAATGGCAGATAATTTGTAAGTTCCCACACATAAAGGACTAGCCTTCAGCTACCAATATATGGAAAGTGGATTTCTTCCCAAAAGAGTTTTCCCCGTTGGTTCTGGATAGTTGGGCTTATTTGCTCTCACTGTCCTTTCATACATGGTGACTAATAACAAGTAAGTTGTAGTTATGAGGAACATAGGCTCTAAAGTCAGACTGCCTGGGTTCTCATCTTGGCTCTATAACTTGTTTAACACTATAGTCTTAAACAAGTTACTTCATCTCTGTGTACCTCCATTTCCTCATTTGTTGTGTGGATTCAGTTTGTAAAGCACTTGAAACAGAACCTGGCACATAGTAAACACTACATAAGTTATTATGCTTCCTCAAATTAAAAATTATCCTGTGAGAAAAAACTGGCTCATGGATAGGCCACCAAACAGAAGAAATAGAAGCAACAATTTGAAGATTAAGCCTACAAGTTAAAACATCTGTACACCAAGTATTTCTCTTTCCTCTTTCTATTGTTTATTGTTAAGCTCCAGAGTAGTCAGATTGTGGCCCACCAGAAGCCACACTTTGACCACCAAAACTCAGAATTGCCCACCTCTGTCTTCTAGCAATTCTGTGTAGGTGACTAAACACTCATTTCCTAATCCCCCCCCTAGTACTCTAAACCCAAGACTAGTCTGAACCACAATTGTGGGTGACATTGGCAATACATGTTGGGTGGCTCCTTCCACTCCTTCTTTCAGCAGCTCCCTCCAATTCTCTAAGGCACTCAGTGCTCTTAAAATGACCCCTACTGGGTAGGGTTTACTGCCAAGAGATATCCTTTAAAATATTGGTCTAGGGCTCCAGACCTTCTCCAAATCAGATTTTGATTGAGAAAAACATATATCCTCAGTGGCTAGTGGGAATCAAATAGCTTTATCCTTCATTCGCAAAACAAATAAACTCCACCTACTGTTTTTTAGTGATCCATAAGACTGATCCAAGACAATTTCGTAATCACCAAGTTATTTTTTCCATCCCCCTCATGATGCCCTCCCTTGCTTAACAGTTTACTTTTTATATCTATGACCTTTATTTTTTCAAAGTCAACCATAACAAACTATAGTGGATACCAGCCAGCAGTATCCATCTCTGCTGCAGATGCTCATCGAAACATGAGAAAAATCATACACAGAGACAAACCAGGTCCTGTTGGGGAATAGACAGCATGGCCACTCTCTGTAGTGGAGAGCGCCCTGAAGGTCACCGGGCAGGCTGAGAGGGGCGGGGCAGGGGCCGGGCCAGGCCAACTGCCCGCTTGCTATTGGGCTGCCCTGCCTGGCTCCTTTGGCCAGCCACCTGTCACTGGCATGGCTCCTGGTCTGGAGGTCTCTCACTCAGCCTAAGTCACAGGGTGGTGGTGGTGGGGGGAGGGGTTACAGCTTCCTGAGACTGGGCAGGGCGGTTCCCCAAAACAAACCACATTGTAGGATCATTTGAATAGGAGGTCTATAATATCTCTACTTATGTTCTCAGTAGTGAAATATGTGATGCCTTTATATCTTCTCAGTTTCTGAGATAATCTGTTGCTACTTTTCCCTTTAAAGTTAAGAGATTTTGGGAATTTTATATTAGAAAGCTCTAAAAGATTAATAAAAAGGAACATGTTTGTGTTTTTTCTTGATTCAGAAGAACACATTTTTATCAGTGAAATATATCAATTCATGCATATGGAGAGTTTTTGTGAAACATCTACCTTATGAAATGTTATATTTCATGCAAATAGAAGTATATGGTACATTATTTTATTATTGAGTTGATGGATTTTCCTTCTTGATATCTGAGTTGTGTTACTTAATGAACACTTTTCATTTCACTAGGTAGCTCTATACTTAGGCTTATTTTCATTCTTCTGTTCCTCTCTACTCCCTACACATTCCGCCTCTACCATCAGTTGTTCATCCTTATTTATGGTAGAAATAAACAAAGACAACATGTTATGGACTTAATTGTAACCCTCAAACTTCCTATGTTGAAGTCCTAACCCACAGTATTCACAATATGATTGTATTTGGAGATAGGGTCTTTATAGGAGTAATTAAGTTACAAGAGGTCATTAATGTGGTCCTTAATCCAATATTAGTAGTATACTTATAAGAAGAGGAGATATGACACAGGTGCATACAGATGGAAAACTATATGGAGACACAGAGAGAAAGATGGTCATTACAAGCCAAAAAAAGAAGCCTCAAAAGAAATAAACTCTGCAGATACCTTGATTCTGGATTTGTAGCCTCAAGAACTGTTAGACAATAAATTATGTTATTTATGCCACCCAGTTTGTGGTATGTTTTTAATAGCAGACATAACAAACTAATACACTACATACATGGTCAATTAATATTAAAGATAAAGAGAGAATCTTAAAAGCAGCAAGAGGAAAGGAAAGAATTACCTACAAAGGAGTGCTCATAAGACTGTCAGCTCATTTCTCAAAAGAAACCTTTCAGGCAAGAAGGGGCTGGAAGGAAGTATTTGAAGTGATTAAAGGCAAGGACCTACATCCAAGATGACTCTATCCAGCAGAGCTATCATTTAGAATGGAATGGCAGATCAAGTACTTACCAGATAAGACCAGCTTAAAAAAGTTCATCATCACCAAGCCCTTATTATATGTAATGTTAAAGGGACTTATCTAATATTGGAATTTTTTATAGGTAAGGTGGTCAAATATTCAAGTTTTTAATAACCTATATATGTCAGTGAGTCAAGTATCCTGGGGCAAGTCTTCAAAGGTACAGATAATATTCCAGGGCCCAGGGTCACAGATGTCAAATAGCTAGCAGGCTTAACCAACAATGAGTACGGAGCTCAGTATTTTGTCCTTATAGCCTGGTACTCTGGTCCAAGGACAGTTTGTATTGCAGTTCACTTAGTTTATGGGAAACAACAGCTAAGGGGCCAGATACTTTTTGTTGATGCCCCTCTACTAATGCCCCATCCCATCCCATCCCATCTGAGGTCTGTAATGAACAGGTACCAGCTCCAACTTTAAACAGTATGTCTGACTGCCTTGGCCATTGGCATTGGCTCCAGCGGAGAGCCCAGAAAAAAGAAAAAGAAATGGTCCTGGACTGAGAAAACTGGCCTCTTAGTTTTGTTTTCAGGGATCTTGAACAAATTACCTAATCCCTCAGGGCCTATTTTTTTTATTTGTAAAATAAATGGGTTGTACACCTTTCCTGCTAAGGCAGAGTTTCTCAAGGTGGGATCAGCATGAACCAGGTGCAACACAATCACCTGGGACAATTGCTAATGATAGAATCCTGGGCCCTAACCCAGACCCACTGAATCAGAATTTCCTGTGTTGGGGTCTTAAAACTTGCATTTTAACAAATTCCATAGCTCCAAGTTCTCTTTGAACTCATCATCTCATGAATCTGTGGTGTGTTATACACCTGCCTTATCCCCATCACCTGTTTAGAAATAGGATCACTTTCTCACTTGGGCCCCTTGCTACTTTTAGCTTCTGATTTGATCCTTAGTCAAGCTAGTGAATCCTCCAGTGCTTTCTAGCTATAGAAGCCATATTTCTTCTTCCAGCAAAGGATGGCCCATAGCAAAGGAAAATGCAAAAATAAAGGTTTGGTGAGGAATAATTTTGAAACTACTAGTTTACCATAAACTTTTGTTATTGTCTAGCTTTTAATTTTCCAGAACTTGTTTATCCCTCATGAACACAAACAATCAGTAGGTAGTCTCATTAAAAATTTCCTTGAACTGGTTCTTTTGACCAAAAAAACCAAAAATCAAAAAACCCCAAAACAAAAAACAACGGAGAGAAGGGTAGGTTCACTAATCATTTGAGTTCCACCCAATATTGCATAATTATCTTGCATATCAGTATTTTGGCCTTTCCTACTAAAGGTCTTTCCTTGGGTTTGCAAACAGGAGTTTGAGAAGAGTCCTGGTACTGACTGAGCTTTCTTGGTAATGTCACAAAATTTCCAACCACAAAGTCAATCTCCATTTGAGTCAGAGCAATTAGAAGAAGACTAATGGCTGTGGACAAAACTACTGAAATATTTTATTGAGGAAGCAAATAGGTAATTCAAATGGGAAAAATATATTTTTACAATGGGGCATATCTGCTACATTTTAGCAGGGAAATGCCCAAAATATATTCTTAAAGAAGAGGAGAAAATATGAGTATTGAAGACCCACTCTCATAGGTTGCAGGAAATGACATTGAATGGCTCTTTTATAAAATTTGTTTTTCACAATCTTGCTATAACTCAAAGTTTAAACCTTGATTTCCAGATGATCAGACATTGCCCACATTTCAGTGCCTGGGTTGGTGCCTCAGGAAAATAAGCTTCTTTCAACCATTCCAGGATACTGTTGATCAAATATAATAATATCAAAGATAATAGATCAAAGATAAGTTCATAAACACATTATCTTTGGCTTAGTATAAGAACATACTAAGTTAGAAAGTTAGTTAGAAAAGTCATTTTTACAAAGCTGAGTATTGGCTAAAAGAATTGTATCCTGTTTAGAAGTCAAAATAGCTAAATCCTCCAAATGTTCAAATGGCTCTTTTCACTTAAGAGTACATTGGTGCTGTTACCTTATTTCCTGAGCACTAGCAGCTAGTCATGATTTCATTGGATCAAGATCATACTTTTTTTTTCATGGAATCCAGGCTAATAAAGAGTGCCAATACTTATAAAAGACACACACACAAATCAAATGGTGCACAGACCAACAGACACAAATTATAGATTACAAAAATTTCAAAACATTTACTGGTCTTTAAGTAAAACTTAGGGTTGGAAGTTTTCAGCAATATGATAAAATTCAGTAACTCTTACCAGGACTATAGAGTCTGAGTGATACCTCCATGAGCTAAGCTGCTTAGAGTCAGAAAAATTCTGCTTCTCATAAGAGGTTTTAATTTTTTGTCCTCCAAGATATTAGAATCTTCACACTTGGTTACCATGAATGTAGGGTGCAAACCCATCAGGGCACACTCCCCATCAAACCAACCAACCAGATTAAAAGGATGTGGGAGAGGCCTCCACATATACAACCCCCACATCAAGGCCACTGAAACACCTCTTTATCTAGGAGTAGGTCATATAGGTGCCAATATAGAATCTTATTTTAAGGGTGGTAGACGTGGGTCACTGAAAATGACTCATCCATTTGCACCCATATGTACTCCAATACTCACGGAGGAGTACCTGTTTAAACATTCCTGAACTTGATGTTACTCATGCTTGTAGCTCCAATTTAAGGGTCTTTCAAGCAATTATTATCTCCACCATGAAAAAATGTCTTTGAAGGCAGCAGCCATGTCTTAGTCCTCTTTATCCTGTGTGTACTGCAGGGAAACAGGAGAAAACCCATAATCTCCCAGTGATGCAATGTTATTAAAAAGAAACATTTTATTATGCTGCCTTTTAAAATGGTGGTTATCAAAATGTGAAGCAACATAGAAAAATGCTCATTAGAAAAGGATAAATGAAAATAAATATGTGAGGTGATAGATATGTTAACCAGTTGAGGGAATCCCTTCACAAGGTATATGTATATCAAATCATCATGATGTGCACTTTAAATACCTTACAATTTTATTTTTCAATTATATTTCAGTAAAGCTGAAAGAGCTAAATAAAAAGGAAGAATACAAATATTATATCAATTCTATAATTGCAACTATGAAAAACTTTATATAAAGAAAAGACTAGAAAGAAATATAACAATAATTATGCTAGAAAGTTAGGTTTATGAATAACTTTATTCCTTTTTCTTTTTTGGCAATACCATTAAATAATATTTTTTCAGAATTTAAAAGAGGATTTCTGTCCAGTTATTATAAAGTTAAGTTCCCAGGCTGAATGAATGATTTGATTTTTTTTCTCTTGCAGAACCCAATCTTCTAGAAACTGAGAATCTCAATGGGTTGAGAAATTCATTGTCTTAAAAAGGTTGCCTAGGAGAGGGGCTCAGCTGGGCTCCTGGCTCTCAATGAGTAGGCCTGGAGAAACTCTAAGTCACCTTAGGTCAAAAGCCATCAACCTCATTCCTGTCTGTTCCTCTGAATTGAGGCCATGGGGCAACTCATTGTTATACGAGCCTGCCAGCATGGTTTCAGAAAACTGATCCTGAAAGAGTAAGGTCAGGGGCACATGAAAGCCCCTGATTTGAGCTGGATGTGGATAGACATGAAGTAGGAAAAAAGGAAAGAGAGCACACTTGGTGCAAGATGGTGCCTTCTTTTCCTGAGAAGGATGACCTTTGTGGCTAGGATTTGCCACTTAGAGTTTTTCTTGTTTTTGTTTTTTTTTTTTTGTCCTCACAGACCATCAAGTGAATCACCAGGTTCACCAAAATATTTTTGTGAGAGCTTCTTACTACACTGATAAAAAATCTGAAAAATACATTTGAATTAATCCAGCAATGGTTTATTAGAAAATGGGGAGTGAAGTGACAGTGCACCAAAGAAGCTTAATACCTACTGCTTGTTCAGCAGACAAGAAACAGTTAAGTACCAGTGTCTGGTGCTACATAATTAAGTACCACATGAATGAAAGAGGGCTCCAAGGCTACCAGCACAACATCCAAATTTCTCTGCCATCTTCTGGGCTCTGGCGCTGTTTTTGTTTGTTTATTAGGTTTGGTATTTGATCATTATGGAATGTGCCTCTGAAACCCAATGATAAAATCATTTTATTTATTTATAAAATCAGTTCCTAATAGGGACAAATTTGGAAACAGTTTAAACAGAGAAAATGTTCACCCTCCACACAACATTCAAGGAAAAAGTGGGTATAAAGTGATATACTCAGTATGAATCCAATGATACATAATGTATGCATATTTATTTCTTTATTGACAGAGAGAGCATGCAAGCCAGTGAGCCTAGAAGGAAACACTCCAAAATGTTATCAGTGGTTATCTTTGGGTTGTGGGTGCTTTTTGTTTCCTTCTTTATATTTTTCTGCATTTTAAAGTTTCCCACAATGACTACTTATCACTTTTCTCATCAGAAAACCAGAGCTCCATCAGGCACTGGTGGGTGAAGCATTCTAAAATGTAGAGCTCTTCGTGAAAATAATAAAACAGGCTTAAGAACAATTTAAAAGAAATCCCTGGCTAATAAAAATCAACTTATTAACAGAAATTAAGTTTCTGTGAGGTAAACTTATTTCTACTGACATGCAGGGGGGGGAGTCATACCCTCCCCCACACCTGCTTTAGTATCTTAGTATCTGGATATAACTCCCAAGGCCTGAGAAAGCAGGAGCTGAGAGGCTACTGTATGCCCAGCATTGCACTAGATGTAATGAGGCTGCATGGGTCTCTGTTCTTTATTGTGAGTGACCTCAACACCCATTAGTTAGAGTAGGAATTTGGATTTTTATCTGACCATGTCCCCTCTAGCATCTCCTACTGTAGTGAGAGCCATAACAGCATTGAGGTCAAAAGCACAAACACATGAATCAGACAGACTTAGATTCCCATCTGCTCTGTGCTGCTTATTAGCTTGACCAAGTAACTTGACCCTTCCCAGCTTCAATTCTACCTCACAAGCTGCTGCTGCTGGGAGCCTCCCATGAGATAAAGCATATCAAATCCTTAGTATGGACTGGGCATATAATAAGTACACAAACCATGTTAGTGCCATCATGTTTCCTTCCCAGTCTCACCCAAAGTTCTGAACTATTGCAGTATTTTGTTATGTGTAATTGCAAAAACATAGTGATACAAGGTGGAGAAAGAGGATGACAATGTGGGATGCAGTGAAAATATTTGGTGCCATTTCATAGCCATCCACAAGAAGCACAAAATTTTTTCTATATATTAAGAAAGGGCCAATTTGATAGATAATTTAGTTGTTATAGAAGTTTAGATAAAAGAGAATACAGCTGAGGTTGGGTCTTCTAGGGAGGAGTGTGAAGGGGGCGTAAAAGGAGAGAAAGATATTGCAGGTGATGTGAATGAAGGAGGAGGCACAGTGGAGGGAATAAGGATCCTTGGCTGTTGGCCTAAATCAGGAGTGTCAAATTCTTTTTCACCGGGGGTCACATCAGCCTCACGGTTGCCTTCAAAGGGCCAAATGTAATTTTAGGACTGTATCAATGCAACTACTCCTTAACTGGGTGCTAGGAGCTCGGCACTGCTGCTGGGTAGAAACAAGGGGCTGGGCCATATGAAATAAGGTGGAGGGCTGGATTCGGCCTGTGGGCCTTGTGTTTGCCACCTGTGGCCTAAATTAGTACCTTGCTTGCAGCAGTAGTTTGTGGGTAGAATGTAAGAACAGCAAAGTCTGTCAGGGAGAATTTTATGGTTCAAACCATAAAACAGGTTTACATCTGTAAAAAACTGAGACCCCAAAAAGGGAAGGTCACAATGGTCAAACAGCTGGTCAGGACCACAGCCAAGAAGAATAGAACTTGGTTGTTTAACCACTAGAGCCCAATGATGTGGCACAAGACTGGGAAAGCACTGGGGACAGGGATACTGCCTTAGTCAAAATTGAGTGAGGGTGGGAGGGATGGGGTCTGCTAGAGGGGATGTTTTAGAATTAGGTGGCGGTGATGGTTGAACAATTAGATGAATATCCTAAAAACCATTGAAATATACACTTTAAATAGGTGCATTATATTATATAGGGATAATGTCTCACTAAAGGTGTTAGAAAAATACTGAAGCTGAGGGCCAAGGCCCATCCTGAGCTCTGGCCCAGAACATGGGCTCAGTTGCTGGGAGAAAAGTGGGGCAGGTGTATGGCAAGACAGTAGAATGATGTACAGTTCAGGCCATTTTGTAATGACACAACTTTATATACACCAAACAAAAAAGTCTGGGTGTCTTTGGGGTGAGGTCTTGAATTCATTCTCTGAAGTTCTTAGGTTTGGCCTTAGATGCCATTTCTGCCCCTCCTTCCCTCACTCAGGATGCCCTTGATCTCTTCATAAACAGTTGAGATCAGATGGTACCCCTATGTTACAAGTGCCAGGTGTTATGGTCCGGGTGCTGTCAAGGAGCTAGATGGGTGTGGAGAGACCCTGTGGTTTGGGAACTGTTTGGGCCACTCCTCCATCACCTCTGATAACATGGCAAGCACAAAAGAGGGGTTCAGGCTTAATGCTCTCCTGGGTTATATTCTATACAGTTTTCCATAACCTTCTGTGAAGTTTTAAGAGCTGACTCAGCTTCTCAAACATAGTGGTGAAGCTTCTGGCAAATCAAAACATATACATCCACAACTATTTTCCATTAGATCTTTTTCATTTTTCATTCATCCATCCATCCATTAATTCACTTGATAAACAGAAGTGGCTCCTGCCCTTGTGGACTTTCTGATCTAGTGGGAGAGAGATTAATCAAATAATCATTGAATTATTTGGCTAATCCCAAGATGGTCTCCAAGATGCCTACACCCTGGTGTTCATGCCTCCCACTGCATGTGGGCAGGACCTGTGAATATAACGGAATTTCACTCCTATGATTAAGCTACATTATATGGAAAAGGTGAAGGGATTTTTGCAAGTAGAAATAAGGTCCCACATTAGCTGGTTCTGAATTATTCAAAAGGGAGATTATCCTGGTTGATTGAACTTAATCAGTCACCAGAAGAAATTGTTAAGATAACAACTGGAACAAATATTACAGAAAAGAAATGCATAATATTTTGAAGGACTACAACAGGGATATTTGAAATAATAGCTAACACACAACATAATACATACTGTTTCCATTTGCTGTTCTTAGTGCCTTGTTTAGGCCTCATAATAGCCCTAAGAGCAGACACTATTGTTGTCCACATTTTGTAGGTGATGAGATGAAGGCATAGTGAGTTTAGTAACTTGCCTGATATTGTGTGTTTATTGAAAGTCGGAATCTGTATAGATATACAGAACAAATTGATGGTCACCAGATGCGAGGAGGGTTCTGGGAATGGGTAAAAATGGTGAAACGAATTATGAAGTACAAATTAGCAGTTATAAAAATAATCACAGGGATGTGAAGTACAGCATGATGAATATAGTGAATATTATAATAACTATGTACTGTGTTAGGTGGGTACCAGACTTATCCGAGTGATCACTTTGTAAGTTATATAAATGTCTAGTCACTATGTCATACACCTAATATAATATTGTATGTCAACTGTAATTTAAAAATAAATTTAAAAAAAGAATGGTGGAGTTTGGATTTAAAGCCAAGCTCTGTGGTTTGAGTTGTGAGGATCAGGCCACACTGAATAGCCCAGAAAAAGTTTTCCTTGGACAGGGAGGTGACTGATGCTTGATGGGAAACAAAAAAGTTGAACTTAGTCTTTCTTGCATCTTTTTTCTCATTTTGGTTTATCTGCCACTGCCCAATCCTGATTCTCTATTCTTTTGACCCCTCCTTGTCTCTCTCTCTCTCCCCCCGCCCTCTTTCCCTACACACACCCTTAACCTACTTTTGAAAATCTCCCAAGGTTTGGTTACTTGTTCTCTGCCTTCTTTTACTATATTTTAAATTTTTATTTTATTTTATTTTTTTAAAGATTTTATTTATTTATTTTTTAGAGAGGGAAGGGAGGGAGAGAGAGAGAGAGAGAGAAAAACAGCAATGTGTGGTTGCTGGGGGATATGGCCTGCAACCTAGGCATGTGCCCTGACTGGGAATTGAACCTGCGATGCCTGGTTCGCAGCCCGCGCTCAATCCACGAGCTACACCAGCCAGGGCTATTTTATTTTATTTTTTAATTAAAGTGTTACATTCTTTATTATTTTCTGTGGATTTTGGGTATACAGCATAATGATTAGACAATCATATACTTTACAAATTGGTCCTCCCCATAAATCTAGTGCCCCCCAACACCATACATGGTTATTAAAATATTATTGACTATATTCCCTATGCTGCACTTTACATCCCTGTGACTGTTTTGTAACTATCAATTTGTACTTCTTAATTGCTTCACCCTTTTCACCCAGTACCCCAACCCTCCTCCCCTCTGACAACCACTGTCTATTCTCTGTAGCTATGAATCTATTTTGTTTGTTCATTTATTTTGTTCTTTAGATTTTGTATATAAGTGAAGTCATATGGTATTTTTCTTGTTCTTCTGACTTATTTTGCTTAGCATAATACCCTTTAGGTTCATCCATGCTGTCACAAATGGTAAGATTTCATTCTTTGTTATGGCTGAGTAATATTCCATTTTATACATGTGTCACCACATTTTTATCCACTTGCCTATTGATTGTCACTTCTGTCTTCTCTTTTAAGTTCTTTTTATTTCTGAAAATGCATGTTTTGTAATGAATGGTCTTTTAGGACCCATATGATAGAGTCATTCCATTAATTTTTAGTAATGAATCAAATCTGATTTCAGAACAAATACCATAGTATTTCACTTATATGTGGAATCTAAAGAACAATGTAACTGAACAAAGAAAACAGAAACAGACTCATAGATACAGAGAACAGACTGATGGTTACCAGATGGGAGGGGGATTGAGGGACTGGGTAAAAAAGGTGCAGGGATTGAGAAATGCAAATGATGGTTACAAAACAGTCACAAGGATGTAAAGTATGGCATAGGGACTATAGTCAATAATGTAGTAATAACTACATATGTTGCCAGGTGATATTGGAGATACCTGGGGAACCACTTTGTAAAGTAAATGATTGTCTAACCACTATGCTGTATACCTGAAATGGATACAAAATAATATTGAATATAAACTATAGTTGAAAAAAATTAAAGTTAAAAAATTTTAAATGGAAAAAATAGTTGATTTGATAAACAAATGACATACAAGTATATATCAATTTGTGTAGAAATAGTAAAAGTATTTGTAACTCTGAGTGAAATGACTACTGCACCAGTTTGCCATTCTAGCTACCACATGGAGCCACACGGGGAAGCTGCTTAGGTGATTTTAATGTGCAACCAGTGCCAATAGGTAAACCTTCCTTTGAGAGGGTCTAGAACAGGGATGTCAAACTCATCTTCACTGGGGGCCACATCAGCCTTGCGGTTGCCTTCAAAGGGTTGAAATAATTTTAGGACTGTATAAATGTAACTACTCCTTAACTGTTAAGGAGTTGAAATTACATTCAGCCCTTTGAAGGCAACCATGAGGCTGATGTGGCTCCTGGTTAAAATGAATTTGACACCCTGGTCTAGAAGTTAGCAAGAAGGGATGATCAGGGGTGTTGTTATTTTGTACACAAGATCATGCATGAATAAACACCACATAGAGAAGTAGTAGAAGCACTCTACCTCCACTGGTGCAAATAAAAATAAAACAGGAAGCCAGAAACATGATAGTACAGTATATCGCTTTCCTCCATGTGTGCCACACAGTGTTTATGAGTGTTACACAGGTGAGAAAATAATGCAGTAAGAGATTGGGAGGAATCAAGTGTTGTGTGATAGCACACACACGTATATATAATTCTCATGACACTGAGAAATACTTACTATTATCCTTATTTTAAAAATTAGGAAACTGAGACACAAAGAGTATGTGGCATACCCCAGTTTATAGAGATATTAAGACCAAAATACAAATTTATCCTACAAATGAAGAATGTCACTATTTTTCTTCTTGGAAAAGCATTATCAGGGACTTCTGGTTGAGGTGGAGGCATAGGTAAACACGGTTTGCCTCCTTGCACAGCCACATAAAAGTCACAACTGAGCTATAGAACAACCATCACTCAGAATCTTCAGAAATCCAATTGAATAGAAGTCTGACAACTATGGAATTAAAAAAACCATATCCACCAGACTGGTAGGAGGGGTGGAGACATGGAGACACAGAGACACAGAATGGGCTGGTCCCACACCCATGTGTGGTAGATAAAAATTTGGGAAGGATATCTCGGATAGTGAAAAGTTTTAGCCTCATGCGAGTCCACCCAGCCCAGGGTTCCAGTGCCTGGAAGGTAAGTGCCCATAACTTGTGGCTGCAAAAACCAGCAGGGATTAAGTCAATGGGAGAAACTCCTAGAGTCCTAAGCAGTTCCTCTTAAAGAACCTGCACATGGACTTACTCAGACTTACTCTCTCTGAGCTCCAGCACCACGGTAGCACCTTGAAAGGCACCAGTGACATATGGAGAGGAATTGAAGTGTCTGGCACCGGGGCAAGAGCTATGGGACAGCTTTTTCCCAGACAGAAAGGCAGGCAAAGGCAACAGTTCACTTTCTGAGCCCTCCTCCCACAAATCCACTGAGTTAGCAGCTGGGTGCCATATCTGAGATTCCATCACCCTGGTTAGCACTGCTAGCCCCACCCTGTAGATCCCCTGAGAATCTTTTCTACCCAACTTACTGGCCCACCCAAGCTGTTAACAGTGGCTCTTCCATACAAATGGCTGGTCTTGGATCATGCTTCACAACTTCCTAAATTCTCTCAAACAAGCAACAGCCAGCCTAAGCAAGACCCCAGCCCCTGTACCCCTTTCTGAGTCCCCAGGCCTGGCACTAGCAGCAGCCAACCTAGGTTCATAGCTTGGCTTTGCCTGGGAACCTCCAGTCCAGCACAAGTAGCAGCATTTTGAAGACTGTTTTATTACTCATGCAGAGTGGCCCTGGGCAGAAAGAAGGGCAGGGCAGATCTTGGCCTGCATCACCAGGGAGGCCCCAGAGGCTGTCTACCCAGTGAATAGCTACAGATCACACCAGGGAACTACCACCCTGGCCCTGCACAGCTGATCCTCCAGGGAGGGTGGAGGTCGGTAGTCAGTGGTGACAGCTAGGCTTTGTAGCTGACTGGCGTGGATAAATCCCTCCCATTGACCTGCCAACAAAAATCAAGGCTCAACTACAAGAGGAGAGTGTACTCATCCCACAAGGAGGGTATACCTTGAGTGTCTAGTTTAGGTGATAGGGGAGGCTGTGCCACTGGACCCTACAGGACATCTACTACATTAGGTCACACTACCAAGGCACGGAGTCAAAGCAGCTCTACCTAATATACAAAACCAAAGCAAGAAAACAAGCAAAATAGAACCAGAGACATTGAAATTAAGAACAAACTGACAGTAACCAGAGGGGAGGTGGGAGGGGATAATTGGGGGCAAAGGGGGAAGGGTTTTCAGGAACAATTATAAAGGACACATGGACAAAACCAAGGGGGGTGGGATCAGGGGTGGGAAATGGGATACATGGGGTGGGGGGAGTTGGGGGCGGTGGAGAAACTCTACTTGAACAGCAATAAAAAAGAAAGAAAGTAGGTATTTCCAGTAAAAACAAACAAACAAACAAAAACAAAAACAGGAAGGCTGCCAAAATGAGGAGACAAAGAAACATGTCCAAAATGGAAGAATAGATCAAAACACCAGAAAAAGAACTAAACAAAAAATGGAGATAAGCAATCTATCAGATACAGAGTTCAAAGCAGTGGTTATGAGAATGCTCAAGGAACATAGTGAGAACATCAACAGCATAAAAAAGATAGTCAGAAATGAAGGATACACTAATTGAAATAAGAAACAATTTACTGGAAAAAAAAACAGCAGAGTGGGTGAAGCCAAGAATCAAATCAATTATTTGGAATATAAGGAAGCAAAAAACAACCACACAGACCCTTGTTGGTGTGACTCAGTGGGTTCAGCCAGCCTACAAACCAAAAAATCACTGGTTGGATTCCCAGTCTAGGGCACATGCCTGGGTTGTGGGACATGTCCCCAGTAGGGGGTGCATGAGAGGCAACCTAACATTGATGTTCCTCTCCCTCTCTTTTTGCCCCTCTTCCCCTCTCTAAAACAAATAAATAAAAATATTTAAAAAAACAATCTCTTTAAAAAAACACCCAGAACAATAACAAGTAAAAAAATACCCCCCCCCAAAACAAGGATAGTGTAAGCAGTCTATGGGACAACTTCAAGCATTCCAACATTCACACCATAGGACTGCAAGGAGGAGAAGAGAAAGAACAAGAAACTGGAAATCTATTTTAAAAAATAATGAAAGAACCCTTCCCTACTTTGCTGAAGAAAATAGAGATGCAAGTCCAGGAAGCACAGAGAGCCCCAAACTAGATGGACACAAAGAGGCCCATTCCAAGACACATCATAATTAAAACACCAAAGGTTAAAGATAAAGAGAGATTTTTAAAGCAGCAAGAGAAAAGCAGTTAGTTACTCAAAGGGAAGTTCCAATAAGACTGTCAACTGATTTCTTAAAAGAAATTTTGCAGACCAGAAGGGATTGGCAAGAAATATGAAAGTCATGAAAAGTGGGGACCTATGGCCAAGATTACTCTACCCAACAAAGCTATCATTTAGAATATTTAGAATTGAAGAGCATAAAAAGAACTTTTTAGCCAAAAAATTAAAAAAAAACCCTGAAGATGGAGGTCTAAGTAGATACACTTTGTCTCCTTGCACAAATTTAAAAACAAAAAATAATCAGAACTGCCAGAAAATTGAATTGTATGAAAGTCCAACAACCAAAGAATTAAAGAAGAAATATTCATTCAGACCAGAGGAAGGAAGGGAGATGGGCAGCTGGGGTGGAGAGGTCCTCATGACAAGGCAGCAGCTGTAGGACCAGGCAAGGCAGTGGCTGGTAAAGCAGGCAGTCCCATATCTGAGTGCTGATAAACCATGAGGAACAACTGGGGAGCGAGACAGACCATGCAACCCTGGGTTCCAGCATGGGGAAATAAAGCCTCAAAACCTCTGACTGAAAAAACCTGTGGGGTTGAGGCAGCAGGAGAAACTCCCAGCCTCACAGAAGGGTTCATTGAAGAGATCCATAGGGTCCTAGAACACACACAAAACCACCCACCTGGGAATTAGCACCAGAAGGACACAATTTGCTTGTGGATAGCAGAGGAAGTGACTGAAAGCTGGCAGAGAGCTCAGCAAGCGGCATTGTTCCCTCTTGAGTCCCTCCCCAACATACAGTGCCACAACACATCAATATGGGTTTTCCTGCCTTGGTAAATATCTAAGGCTCCTGTTACTATGTAACAGGCTCACTAAGACAAAAAAATATGGCCTAAATGAAAAAAAAAAAAACAGATCAAAGCTCCAGAAAAAAATACAACTATGCGATGAAGAGATAGCCAACCTATCAGATATAGAGTTCAAAACCCTGGTAATCAGGGTGCTCACAGAAATGGTTGAGTATAGCCACAAAATAGAGGAAAAAGTGAAGGCTATCAAAAGTGAAATAAAGGAAAATACACAAGGAACCAACAGTGAAGGGAAGGAAACTGGGACTCAAATAAACGGTTTAGAGCAGAAGGAAGAAATACACATTTGACCAGAACAGAATGAACAAAAAAGACTTCAAAAAAATGAGGAGAGGCTTGGGAACATCCAGCACATCTTTAAATGTTCCAACACCTGAATCATAGGGGTCCTTGAAAAGAAGAGGAAGAGCAAGAAATCGAAAACTTCTTTGAACAAATAATAAAGGAGAACTTCCCCAATCTGGCTAGGGAAACAGACTTCCAGGAAGTCCAGGAAGCTCAGAGAGTCCCAAAGAAGTTGGACCCAAGGAAGCACTCACCAAGGCACATCCTAATTACATTCCCCAAGATTAAAGAGGAGAGCATCTAAGAAAAAAAGAAGAGAGAATCTTAAAAGCAGCAAGAGAAAAGGAGACCGTTACCTACAAAGGAGTTCCCATTAGACTATCAGCTGATTTCTCAAAAGAAACTTTACAGGCAAGAAGGGGCTGGAAAGAAGTATTTGAAGTCATGAAAGGCAAGGACCTACATCCAAGATTACTCTATCTGGCAAACCTATTATTTAGAATGGAACGGCAGATAAAGGTCAAGTTAAAGGAGTTCATTATCACCAAGCCCTTATTATATGAAATGTTAAAGGGACTTATCTAAGGAAAAGAAGATCAAAAACACGAACAGTAAAATGACAACAAACTCAACCTAAAAAACAAAAACAAAAACAAAAATGAACTAAGGAAACAACTAGAACAGGAACAGATTCACAGAAATAGAGATCACATGGAGGGTTATCAGTGGGGAGGGGAAGAGGGGAGAATGAAGGGGAAAGGTACAGGGAATAAGTAGCATAGATGGTAGGTAGAAAATAGACAGGGGGAGGTTAAGAATAGTATGGGAAATGTAGAAGCCAAAGAACTTGTATGTATGACCCATGGACATGAACTAAGGTGGGGAAATGATGGTAGGAGGGGGTTACAGGGTGCAGGGATATTAAGGGGAGAAGCAATGGGACAACTGCAATAGCATAATCAACAAAATATATTTAAAAACACACAAAAAAGAAAAAAATACTGAAGGAGTTCATCATTACTAAACCATTATTATGAGAAATGTTAAAGGGACTTATTTAAAGAAAAAAAGATAAAAACTATGAACAATAAAATGACAAAAATACATATCTATCAAAAATTGAATCTAAAAAAACCAAACTAAGTAAACAGGAAGAATAGACACAGAGTCATAGATATGGAGAGAATTTTGATGGTTGCCAGATTGGAGGGGGTTTTGGGGGATAGGTGAAGAGGTGAGGGGTTTAAGAAGTATGAATAGGTAGTTACAGAATAGCCTTCGGTTTGTAAAGTACAATACAGGAAATGGAGTACCCAAAGAACTTATATTCAGGACCAATGGACATGAACAATGGTGTGGAGATTGCCTGAGGTTATTGAGGTGGTGGGTGGGAGGGGGAAAAGGGGGAAAATTGGGACAACTGCAATAGCATAATCAATAAAATATAATTAAAAAGAAAATAAAAGAAAAAATAAAAGCATTGTCAGAAATTGATATTGAAGTTTTTGCTTTTTCACTATTTTCCACAATACTACATAAATTTAATTTCCTAATATTAAACTATTCTTACATTACTTGAATGGCTCTCTTTTGGTGAAGGTGTGAGTATGTTAAATACTTCTGGATTATATTTCACTTAGCACAGTTTCAATAAATATTTGTGTGAGACATAGTTTAATTTTTCATGCTCTTTGTCAGGGTTTTAAATTTTATTTTATTGTCATGAGAACACCTAACATGAGGTTTACTTTCTCAACAAAATTTAAAATGTATAATACATTAATGTGAGTATAGGTACAATGTTGTACAGCAGATCCCTAGAGCTTATTTATCTTGCTTAACTGAAACTTTGTGCCCATTGATTAGTAACTCCACATTTCCCCTTCCCCCAGCCCCTGGAAAACACCATTCCACTCTGATTGTATGAATTTGATCATTTTAGATACATTGTATAAGTGGAATCATGCAGTGGAATCATTGCAGAACTTCTTTTATATATACTTCATTTTCATCACATTTTGTTTATCCAGTCATTAGTCAATAGACATTTGTTTCCACATCTTGGCTATTGTTGCAATGGGATCCTGATTTCAATTCTTCTGGATAAATACCCAGATGTGGGGTTGCTGAACCAGATAGTAGTTCTATTTTTATTTTTTATTTTTTTTGAGGACAATACATACTGTTTTCCATAGTGGCTGAACCATTTTGCATTCCCATCAACATGTGTGAGAGTTTCAGTTCCTCCACATCCTCATCAACACTGGTTGCCTTATAGTCTTTTGATAATAGCAATCATGTCAGGAATGAGGTGATGTCTCATTGTGGTTTTGATTTGCATTTTTTTCTGATGATTGGACCTTTTTATATACCTGTCCAAAATTTGTATGTCTTCTTTGGAGAAACATTTATTTAAGTCTTAAGCCAATTTTTAAATTGGGTTATTGAAATTTTTTGTTTTGGTTTGGTTTGGTTAGGTTTTTGGTTTGTTTTTATTATTGAGTTGTAGAAGTTCCTTATGTGATTTGGAGACTAACCCCTTATCAGATATATGGTTTGCAAATATTTTCTCCCATTCTGTAGGTTGCCTTTTCACTCTGCTCAATGTTTCTTTTGCTGTACAGAATATTTTTTAGTTTGATATAGTGGCACTTGTTTTATGTTGTTTTTGTTGACTGTGCTTTTTGTTATATCCGTGAAATAATTACCAAGACCCATGTCATGAAGTGTTTCCCCTATATGTTCTTCTAGGTTTACAGTTTCAGGCCTCATGTTTAAGTCTTGAATCAATTTTGAGTTGATTTTTGTATATGGTGTAATATAATAGTCCAATTTCACTCCTCTTCATGTGAATATTCAGTTTTCCCAACATCTTTATTGAAGAAACTATCTTTCCATATATATATGGATTTACCTCTGAGCTCTCCATTCAGTTTCATTGATCTATATGTCTGTATTTATGCCAGTACCATACTGTTTTTTACTACTGTAGCTTTGTGATATATTTTGAAATCATTAAGTATTAGGTCTCCAACTTTGTTCTTCTTTCTCAAGATTGTTTTCACTATTCAGGGTCCTTTCTCATTCCATATGATATTCAGGATCTTTTTGCATATCTGTAAATAATTCCACTGGAATTTTTCATAGGGATGCATTAAGTCTGTAGATCACTTTGGGTAGTATGCCCATTTGAACATTATTAAGTCTTTTGAGTCATGAACACAGAATGTCCTTGTTTGTGTTTTATTTAAATTTTTAATCAACGTTTTGTAGTTTTCAATAGACAAGTCTTTTACCTCCTTAGTTAAATTTCTAAATATTTTAGTCCTTTTGGTGATAGTTTTAGTAATTTCTTGTTCAGATAGTTTGATTTTAGTGTATAGAAATACAACTGATTTTTGTATGTTGATTTTTATGTTGCCTTTATTATGTTGAGGTACTTTCCTTTCATTCCTAGTTTGTTGTGAGTTTTTATTATAAAAAATTATTTAATTTTGTCAAATGCCTTTTTCTGCATCCAGTGAGATGATCATGTGAATTTTACCCTTTATTCTGTTAATGTGGTGTATCACACTGATTGATTTTCATATGTTCAACCACCCTTGCATCCTAGGAATAATTCTCACTTGGTTATCATGAATGATTCATTTGATGTGCTATTGGATTTGGCTTGCTAGTATTTTCTTGAAGGTTTTTCATTTATATCTTTTAGGGATATTGTCTGTAGTTTCCCTATGCTGTCTTTATCTGGCTTTGGTGTCAGGTATTATTATGTGAGCCTCATAAAATAAGTTTGGGATTGTTACCTTTTCAAAATTTTTGAAGGGTTTGACAGTGAATACGGTTAATCCTTCTTTTAAATATTTGGTGGAATTTACCAGTGAAGTTATGTAGTTCTAGGTTTTTATTTGTTGGGAGGTTTTGGGATATTGATTCAGTCTCCTTACTTGTATTGGTCTGTTAAAATTTTCTATTTCTTCATGATTCAGCCTTAGTAGATGTATGTTTCTAGAATTTTTTTTTTCATTTCTAGGTTTGTTGGTGTATAATTCTTCATAGTAGTCTCTTTTGATACTTTGTATTTCTGGTGGCATCAGTTATAGTGCCCCTTCTTTCATTTCTGATTTTATTTATTTGAATTTTCTTTCTCTTTTTTTGAGCCCAGTTAAGGTTTTTTAAAAATTTTGCTTATGTTTTAAAAAATTAAGTTAGTTTTGTTGATTTTTTTCTAATGAATTATTTCTACTCTAATATTTAGTATTTCCTTTTTTTTTCTAACTTTGGACTTAGTTTGTTCTTTTTCTAACTCCTTGAGGTACAAAGTTAGGCTTTTTTTATTTGTCAGAATTCAATATTATGATGGGCTGGCTTTCTAAATGGAAACCTTGTCTTATTCTTCACTATTCTGGAATATTTTTTAAAGCATAAAAATGATCTCTTCCTTGAAAATTTTAAAGAACTCATTTATGAACCTGTCTGGGCCTAAAGCTGTTTTGGAGAGTAAGCTATTTAAAACATTCCTAGTTCATTCTATAGGGGCTTTAACCAATCCAATGAACTCCATGAGGGAGAGAAGAAATTCAATCTATTCTGTCAGGACATTTCTTTGCCCTTTCTGTTCACTTACTTACTCATTAGTGATAACCTTCTTTTTACCTGGTAAACTTTCTCTTTTCTTTTCTTCTTTTCCAAATATAGATTAGTTAAAAATTATATTTACTCTGACTGTTTTTTCCAGGGCTACATCTAGGTGCATGACATTCTTATTCTCAGTACAATGGGTACATGATACAGATTCTTGACATTTGCAGGCAACTTTTGACTTAAAAATGTTCTGAACTTCCTGAGATTGACATTAATTTTCTTCTCTGTGTTTTCTACTTCCTTTGTCCCAGTTATTGAATCAGATCCCTTGAGCTAGAGAAGGTGGCTAAAGAGACAGAGAAGTAAATGAGGAGGTGGGGAGACAGAGTGGAAAACTATCAGAAACCTTTATTGGGAATTAGATTTTCTTGCCTCCCCCACTCCAACCCAAAAAGGCCTACAGTTCTTCCAGGCCATGGTTTGAGCCTGCCATTGTAGAATGTTCCACAATGCAACTATTACTTTCCTGCAGAGGTCATGAAACATAGATTTTTGGCTTTCCGGTCTTGCTCAAAGATCTTATTTATTTCAGTGAAATACCAGTCCAGAAGGTACTTTGAAAAATGTAATATGCCGTCCTCAACCTCGGTTTAGGAATAACTTGTGCAAAAGCCACAGTTGCTCTTCTTCACAAAACCTCTACTGTGGTTTTTGCACATCTCTGCTACCTTGAGCACAGTCTTTCCTCTTTCTTACAGGAGTAAGAGAAAGTATTAGCACTAAGTCAGCTTTGTTCACGTTTCCGGTTTCAGGGGAGCTAACTCTGAAAGTGCAGTAATTTTGATTGGTCTCTAACTTTGTGAAGGATACTACCCAAAACTACCTCACTAATGGAAAATTCTTATGTGTCCTAAACTGCAAATGAAGATTTTTCATTCAGTTGAAAGTAAATTTTGTGATAGTTGTTTGTTAGGAAGCATGAAAAATATGAACATTGGTAATTGAAAAATGCATTAATTCCTAGGTTCTGTCATGAGTGATATCCTGAGTTGACATTTTGTACCAAGTGGCTACTAATGCTGTGGACCCTAGAATGCTAGGGGCAGAAGTATGCAATGTTGGAAAAGAAGAAAAACACTTTCACAACTCCTCTCCCATACAGTTCGAAGACCTGGAGGACTTCCTTTCACAGAATTCATATGTCTCTATGTGGACACAGACATGTGTGATTTCCTTAAAATTTTCAGTATTAAAACTTTACCCTTCTCCTCATCTAGTAAATTGTCCAGGAATGGTCCTTAATAAAGACAATAGTGTAAGCTTTACTTTTTAAGGGAACTTCCTTGCCTGTAATTTATTGGTTCATAATCCTGTTTAAGCTTCCACTTTCTGTCCTTCTTGTGTGGAAAAGGCCAGGGGAGGAGAGAATTGTGAAATCCTACAGGGTTCCCAGAGCTCTGCTCCCTGACATTAGTGTTCACAGGCCCCTGGCACTCCCTTCCCTCCTCCAATTTCTCAGCTGGCTTCCTGGATTCCCAGCACTGAAAGTAGCCACACCCCTACAGTCCCAGGCAAGAAGGGGGCATCTTTAAAGATTCTTAGGAACTTGCACTTGAAAAGAACTGTGGTGGCAGCCTGTACTAAGCCTGCTTTCTGGGAGCACATGCCCCACAAGGCCTGATGGGAAGGTGTCACCTGAGTGGAGGATGTGGGGGTATCCTTAGGAGAAGGTGTGAGATCTGAGGGTTGGGCTAGGTTGACTGATAGGGGTGGAAATGTCTATGCCTACCCCACCCACTTCCTTTTTATCATTTGTTTCAACACGTCTTCCTTCTTGACTGACTTTTGGACATTTTCTTTACTTCTCTTGTTCTATTCCTGAACTGAGATTCTTTTCCGTACACCTTACTGCCATATTTTTTCTCTGTCAGTATTTCTTGGTGTATCCTGTCCCTTGTCCCAGAACCAAATAAATCATTCTGTAGTTGACAAGCTCACCCATCAGCACAGCCTGCCCTCCTCTCGACCCTGGATCTTTTTGTTAGGTGGCATTATTTTATTTTTATTTTTTGTTTTAAGTATATTTTATTAATTATGCTATTACAGTTGTCCCATTTTTTTCTCCCCTTTATACCCTTCCATCTTGCACCTCCCTTCCACAAGTATCCCCTCCCTTATTTCATGTCTATGGGTTGTACATAGAAGTTCTTTGGTTTCCCCATTTCCTATACTATTCTAAACCTCTCTCTGTCTATTTTGTACCTATCAGTTATGCTTCTTATTCCCTGCACCTTTCCCCCCATTCTTCACCCTTCCCCACCCTGCTGATAACCTTCCATGTGATCTCCATTTGTGTGATTCTGTTCTGTTCTACTTGTTTGCTGAGTTTGTTTTTATTTTTGTTTTTTATGTCCAGTTGTTGATAGTTGTGAGTTTGTTGCCATTTTATTGTTCATAGTTTTCACCTTCTTTTTCTTAGATAAGCCCCTTTAACATTTCATATAGTAAGGGCTTGGTGATGATGAACTCCTTTAACTTAACCTTATCTGAGAAGCACTTTATTTGCCCTTCCATTCTACATGATAGCTTTGCTGGATAGAGTAATCGTGGATGTAAATCCTTGCCTTTCATGACTTTGAATACTTCTTTCCAGCCTCTTCTTGCCTGTAAGGTTTTATTTGAGAAATCAGCTGATAGTCTATGGGAACTACTTTCCTTAGGTAACTCTCTCCTTTCCTCTTGTTGCTTTTAAGATTTTTCTCCTTATCTTTAATCTTGGGTAGCTTAATTATGATGTATCTTGGTGTGTTCCTCCATGGGTCCAATTTCTTTAGGACTCTCTGAGCTTCTTGGACTTCCTAGAAGTCTATTTCTTTCACCAGATTGGGGGAGTTTTCCTTTACTATTTGTTCAAATAAGTTTTCAATTTCTTGTTGTTCCTCTTCTCCTTTTGGTATCGCTATGATTCAGATGTTGGAACATTTTAAGATGTCCCAGAGGCTCCTAAGCCTCTCCTAATTTTTAAAAAATTCTTATTTCTTCATTTTGTTCTAGTTTAATGTTTATTTCTTCCATCTGTTCCAAATTGTTGATTGAGTCCTGGTTTCCTTCCCTGCACTTTTGGTTCCCTGTATATGTTGCTTTATTTCACTTTGCATAGCCTTTATTTCTTCCTCTATCTTATGACCATACTCAACCATTTCTGTGAGGATCCTGATTACCAGTGCTTTGAACTGGTATCTGATAGATTGGCTATCTCCTTGTCACTTAATTATTTTTCTGGAGTTTTGATGTGTTCTTTCATTTGGGCCATATTTCTTTGTCTTTGCACACCTATTAGGTTGTAAGGGATGGAACCTTAGGTATTTGCCAGGGCTGGATAACCTATTTCAGTGCATTGTGGTGCTGTATGTGGAGGAGGGGTCAGAAAGGGAACAATGCCACTTGCTTGTCTCTTGGCTGGCTTTCAGTCACTTCCCCTACTTCCCACAAGCAAATTGTGCTCTTCTAGGTACTTCCTTTGTGCTGTTTTCTGGGTGGGTCAGTTGTATACATTCTAGGACCCCCTGGATCTCTCCAACAAACTTGCCTGTGAAGCTGGGAGTTTCTTCAGCTGCCACAACCAGGTGGCATTATTTTTTAACAAGGAGCCCTTTATAGACTCACTTTTAAGCATTCTATACAGGTGACTCCTTGTAGGTGATGTGAAAGGCCAACCCTAGACATTAGTTATCATTTCCTTAGGAGTAGAGAGTCAAGGAGTGGGCTGTGGAAGGACAGAGATGGAGAAAAGTCCCTTTTGATAACCCTGCTACCTCCTTCAGAGTACAACAGCTTGGCTTAAACAAAAATGTTCCTAGTAGCAGCAAATGCTTTAAGGGAAAAGCTTTCTTTTGTCACATGCATGAAATGACAATGTATTGATCATCTACTATATTCCAGGCAGGATTCTATGTGCTGCAGATATAAGTGCTTGGAGAACAAGACAGAAAAAATACTGTGGTTATGGATCTTACATTCTAGAAACTGCTAGTGAACTAGGTGTCAGGACCATGAGTGCTAGTCATAACCCTATGAGTTATTGCCTATGAGGCCATGGACAAATTCTTTATTAACTCTTTGAGCCTCAATTTCCTTATCTTTCAGAGGAGTATGAGGTTGAATGGGTCAATGGATATGGCAGTGTGCTCTCTGAAGAGTATCAAATACAAAATATGTGATTTTATCCCCACCTTTGCCAGGACTTTTAGGAAGTAGTTCCTAACCTTGGGCCTACAAGAAATGAAGGTACCATGGGGCTGTTTCACGTGAAAGGATTCTGTGAATGCATGAGAGTACTAGTAATTAAAAAGAAGTGGGTGGATTACTATATGACAGATATAATAGATATTTTTACACGAGTAGTACATACTTATTGTGGGAAACTTAGAAAATACAGACAAATTAATGCAAAAAGATAAAAAACATCTTCCAGAATTTATCACCCAGAAACAAGTGTTGAGGTACAAGACATTTCTCTATGAATGTATAGACCAGTATAGAACATAATCAGAGGGGCCACACAGTCCCTATGCTTCAGAGTATGTCCCTCAGATAAGAATCTTTCTCTCCATACCATGAATGGAACAGCATTTCACAAGTTGGTAACAATTTTTCAATAGAAGTGTTGTATAGTTTCCTAGGGCTGCTGTACACAGTACCACATAGTAGGTGGCTTAAAACAGCATGAATTTAGTCGCTTACAGTTCTGGAAGCCAGAAGTTTGAGATAAAGCCATGCTGTCTCTGAAGGCTCTGTAGAGAACTGTCTTTGAGTCCCCCTAGCTTATAGCGGCTCCCAGCAATCCTTGATGTTCCTCGGCTTGTGACAACATCACTCCAATCTCTGCTTCTGTCTTCACATTGCAGTCTTTTCTTGGTGTGTGTCTGTTTCCCAATTTTTCTTTTCTTATAAGGACCCCAATCATTACATGAGGGCCCACCCTTATTCAGTATGGCTTCATCTCAATTTAACTAATATCTGCAAATAGGGTCACATTAAGTGTTCCAGGTGAACAACAAATTGGGGGGGAACACTATTCAATTCATTACAATTGTTAATCCCATTGCTTATTTGAACATGCTGCAAATATAATTAGTTTCTCCACATCAAGAGACAGGTATCCAAGCATCAGTGACCTTGTAATAATAGGGCATGGCAGGGCTTCCTAGTCTTACCAGTCAAAAAACATCTTGATGTCAAAATCTCTCATTGGATTAGAAGTAAATGTGTTGTCCTGGGAGCTGTTCTAAGTCTACGTCTAGAAAGATGGTGCTGTTCACTGAGGGACATTGTAAAGGACAAAAATTCTCAATTCTATTTATTTGCAGGTGGACACCTGTGCCACAACAGCTCTTGAAGGTGTGGTAATCATTTTCAACTGTTAACCTCTGGGCAAAAACTGTCATGGGTGCAGAGAATGGAAGGGAACATACAGCTAATTTTTAACTACCACTTACAGGAATTTCGGGGCACTCTTAACTTGTTTCTACACAAGTGAAACTATGAGAAAATGCTACTTTTGCCATATTTGAACTAACAGTGTATCACAAAGGTCTTTCTAAGTCGTAAATATACTCCTGTACCAAAATTTATTGAACTAGTAATCCTAAATCTTTTGGTATGCCCTTTTATTCTCCACCCCACCCCCATGGTCCCTGATATTTACCATTTAATTGAATCTCTGTGCCTCCTTTTGTACCCCTCTGCCAGAGGGAAAAATTGCTTCCTGCTCCTGGTGTTTCCTTAATTATATGCAGATGTGGCTGGATGTTCTTTGCAAGGCTGCTGAGTCAGAAGCCTGGATGGGCCACCTTCATTCTTAATGAATATGCTCAGGAAGGAAGTGCTACCAAAGATGGGTGCACTGTGCCATCAGTGGGTGGGAGCTGATGCTGGCTAGAAGATCTGAGCCTTGGGAGAAGTAACCTGGTTTCTGAAAAAGGACATTGGCTGGAAGTCTGGAGGCCTGGGCTCGTTTATGCACTGCCACTAACTTGCTGCATAACTGGTAAGTCATTCCTTTTCTCTGAGCCTCAGTTTCTCCATTTATGAAACCATGAGGCTGGCCCTAGGAGACAATGTAGGATAATTAGAGTTCACTTGAATTTGGTCCTCACTAAGAAGACAGCATCCTATGAGGATGTGTAGATGAGTTAGGAGCAGAAATGCTCATTTCAGAAATACACAGGAGTTATTAAGAACGAACCACAGGAGGGATCAGATAGGGACTGTCTGATCATGGGATCAGAACTGAAGAGGGAAGCTTGGAGGATAGCAGTTAGAAGTTGGAAAGAGACTGAGAGAGACAAAGAGTGAGGAGAGACTCTGAACAAATTAAGTGAAGAAGGGTTAGAGTAGAGGTAAATTAAGAGGCCCAAAGGAAGGCTATGTGGAAGGATTTGGGGACATAAGAGGTGAGAACCAAACTACTGGAGGTTTGGAGCTCTGGGGGAGATGCAGAAGATAGGCTGAGACTGAAGCCAGGGAGGTTAAAAAAAAAAAAGAGCTAGAACCACGCAGGCATGTCTTATATGTACAATAGTATCAGGCTAATTTCTGAAGAAAAATGGGAGCCAAAAATGTACCCACCTGTAAAGTACTTGATCCCTTTGAGACCATGTATCCTGGAACAAAGGGACTTTTTTACTCTTAAGTCTTGGTATCCTGTGTTCCAATATCAATTGAGGGACCATTGGAAGAACCCGGGGTGCTGTGCAGAGCCCAAACCAAAGTTTTGGTCCCAAGCATGCAGTCTCAAGAGAAGAAAGAACCTCTGGTCTCCAGCCTCTGAATTCTTGCATATGCTATTCCCTGTACCAGAAATGAATTCTCCCCTCATTCAGAAAATTCCTTCAGGTTTCTAATGTTGTCTCTTGCAGGAGCCTCCCCTGACCCTCTCATGACTTCACCTCCTGCAGCCTGCTGCACTTGCTCTTTTGTGGTGCTTCCCCCAGTACCCTGTGGTCAAATCATAAAACAGCAGTTCTTTCTTTTCCATTTTGGTTCCCCAGATCTATCAGACAATCTACAGCTTGCTAAGTGTGGAGCAAATATTTGCTCATCTGATATTGAATACTTGATGTCAAACGCAGGGCCCTCATGGACTCCTGCTTGAAACATTAGTGGGAGAACATTTGGGAATTACTCATGTACAGAAAGATGTGGGGATTGTGTCTTTTTGCTGGACACACAGCAGTAGGTGATAAAATTACATAAAGGGTAAAGCAGCATCCAAGAACCCTGTTATGACTAGAAATTCCTTTAAAAATTTCCTTAGAAGCAGGCTGATTTTGCTGTGTTTGGTGGAGGGGAAGAGGATGGAAAACAGGGAGTGAGGTGACAGAATCCTGCCTTCAGGGCACAACTCTGGAGAATTTTTTTCTTAGAGTCAGAGAAAAAGGAATTGCTCACCAATTCTCCCTAAGATACTATGTCACTGACTGCCTCAAGGACAACCCTCTCTGTCTTGCCCTCTTTCCAGGCTTTACCAAAAGGGCAGATAGAGCCTGATGACCATTTACACTATCAGGCACAGGGTATAAAGCCTTACATAATTTTCTCATCTAATTCTCAGGGCAACCCTATGATGCTGGAACTATTATCATTCCTGCATTAAAAACAAAGCAACCAAGGCATAAAGAGTTTACGTAATTTGCTTAAGATCCCATAGCAAGTAGAGTAGTCTGGAATATCTACTACCAAATTCTGACTATTTCTACCACTCTAATCTGTCTCTCAAAATGACTGTTACACTCAAAGACTATTCTATAGTCAGGCTAACAGCATTATTATTTTTTGAGCAATTAAAAATGAGCATTTCTATGTTTATGGAAGATGTTAGCACCAAAGAGGACATATGGATGGCAAATGAGCACATGCAAAGATGTTTAACATCATTAGCCACTAGGGAAATACAAATTAAAACCACAATGAGTTAATACTACAGATATGTTAGAAAAGCTAAGATGAATAATGCTGCTGACATCGAGTGTTAGTGAGGATAAGGAGCAATTAGAACTCTCAGTCAAAACTAATCTTTAGTGAGAGAAGGCAGAATAATTGTTACCTTTGTGAGAAGTAGAGGTGTTTGAAAAGAGACAAGAGAGGGGCTTCAGAGGTCTCCAATGGGTGTGTTTACTTTATTAAAATTCATCAAGCTTATTATTTGTATATTTTCTGTACATAAAGGTTTACTTTAATAAAAAGTTTATTGAAAATAAATTATTATACAAGTAAAATATGTTCTTTGTAAAAATAATGCAAAGAGCATAGAAGGTATACATTGAAAAGTAAAATTTGCCCCCCACCCCAGCTCTATTTCCAAGTGGTAACTACTGTGTAACCTGTGTTTCTTGTCTATCAAAGCACATAAACATATATCTTTTTTTTTTGCACAAACTTGGAGTGGAGTCATAGTGCCCACAAATCAGAAACAAAGAGTGGTCATTTGCCAGGAAAATTCAACTTGGAGACTTGGGATGAAGATAGGCAGCTAAACAGAGATTAAGGATTCTAGTTACACTCTCAAAACTAATATCTAAAAAAACTCAATTTGATTTAAAAATGGGTAGAGGACCTGGATAGAGATTTTCTCTGAAAGGAACACACAGATGGCCAACAGACATATAAAAATACGCACAACATCACTAATTATCAGGGAAATGCAAATCAGAACCACAGTGAGATATCACCTCTCGCCTGTCAAAAGCCAACTAATAGCAAGTGTTGGTGATGATATAGAAAAAGGGAACCCTTGTGTACTGTTCATGGGAACGTAAATTAGTGTAATCACTATGAAAAAGAGTATGGAGATGTCTCAAAAATTAAAAACAGAGCCACCATATGACCCAGAAATTCCACTTTTGGGATTTATGCAAAGAAAATAAAAACAGTAATTTGAAAAGATTTATGTTCATTGCAGCACTATTTACAACAGCCAAAGTATAGAAGCAACCTAGGTATCCATCAACAGATGAATGGATAAATAAGATGTGATATACATATGATGGAATTCTACTCAGTCATATAAAGAATGAAATCTTGCCATTTGCAACAACAAGGGTATACCCAGAGGGTATTAAGCTAAATGAAATAAGTCAGATAGAAACACAAATGCCATATGCTTTCACTCTTTGTGGAATCTAAAAAATATGAAACAAAAGAAAAAACAAAACAAACAAATTCATGAATACAGAGAACAAACTCTTGATTGCCAGAAAGGAGGGGGAATGGGTAAAAAAGGTTAATAGTAATAAGAGGGACACATTTCCACTTATATAATAAATAAGCCACTGGGATATTATATACAGCACAGGGAACATAGTCAATAATATCATAATATCATTGCATGGAGACAGATGGTTACTAGACACCATGGTGATCACATTATAAGGTATATATATGTTGAATATTATATCATACACCTGAAAATAATATAATATTGTTTGTCAAGTATATTTCAATGAAACTTTTCTTTAAAAGGCTAATACCTGAAACCATGTCAACACACCAGACATCCCTGTTTGCAACTCATTCATGTACACTGGAAATAATGATCTCCAATCCCCTCCTATCTTATTCCTTCTTAAACCTTTGGAACATCACAGTAAATATAGCCAACTGATAGACTGCTGCAGAATGAAAAGAGGTGGAAGATTCTGCACTAGAAAAACCAAGGACAGTAGGTGGACACTGATGTTGAGATTTGTCAGTGGAGTGCTAGAAGTCAAAATACAAAGTTATGACAGGCATCTCTCTTCTTCTAGGGAGTCTTTCTTGAAATTCTTTCTATCCTACCTCCTTGGCTGGGTAGGTATTCCTCGTTAATGTTCCCATTCTGTTTTCACCTCTGCTATGGCACTTAACATATTGTCTTATGGTTGTCTGCTCATGTATTGGTTGGCTTCTCTAAACTGTAAGCACCTGTCAAAGTAGGGACTGTCATTTTTGTCTTTGTATCCCCAGCATCCAGCTCAGCATCTGGCCCAGAAGCAGACATTCAGTGAATGTTGATTTGGGCAAATGAACTGATTGAAAGAAATGTCTCCTGAAATTGCTTCTTACCAATCTAACAAACAAGTGCAACATCATGGATGGAGGCACCAGAGATTATATCTCTGACTTGCTACTGCAGACCTACATGGAAAATCCCACATCGTGCAACTGAAGTCCTCAATGCCAGATCAGACTTTGCATTGAAAACTTTGAAATGCAATGCCTGGCTTTGAAGAGGATGTATAACACAAATAATTGTCTATGCATTGAGCCAACTAATGGAAAATAAACAATAACTTTTAAATTATTTTCTTTTGAGTGTGATGTGTTCAGGTTAATATTTGATTGGGTGATGTTAAAAAAACATGTGATTTTTTGCCTTCCAGATCCCATGGAAATGTCTGAAAAGAAACTTTATTTTTTTAAGATTTTACTTATTTATTTTTAGAGAGAGGGGAAGGGAGAGAGAAATAGAGGGAGAGAAACATTGATGTGTCATTGCCCCCTCAAATGTCCTCTACTGGGCATCTGTCCCACAACCCAGGCATGTGCCCTGACTGGGAATCAAACCAGTGACCCTTTTCTTCATAGTCCGGTGCTCAATACACTGAGCCACACCAGCCAGGGCTGAAAAGAAAATTTTAAACGGAATAAATATAAGGTTATTTGTTGCAGTGTTGTTTAATATCCTGTGACTGGAAACAATCTAAATGTTCTTCAATAAAGGACTACTTAAATAAATTATAGCATACTTTTCATAAAAGGGGATACTATGAAGTTGTTTAAAAAATGAAGAACTTTGCTGACATGGTATAATATCCAAGATATATTGTTAAATGAAAAAAGCAAAGATGCAGAACAGTGTATCACATACTGCTGTGCATAAAAAATGGGTGAAAGAGAATATTTGTGCATTTTCTTAAATTCACATAAAAGCATCTCTGAGAGATACATAAGAAACTGACAACACTGGTTTACAATGGATGACTGGGAGGAAGAGGTGGAAAGAAGACTGTACATTGAACACTGTTTTGTATCATTTATATTGTAACTATGTGAATGTACTAATTAGTCAAAAGTAAATGTAAAAATATTGAAACCACAACCACCATGGGAAACAAGAAAAGGTGGTGACATCAGTGTGAGATGAATTTTGAGGAATATGACAAAACAAGAAAGCCAATGAATTTGGAGTAACAGAGAAATCAGAGCAGAAAGCATGGCAATTCAAGAAATCAGAGGGAAGAATGGATTTTCCCAAGAAGGCATCAATCTCAGAGTAAATAAATGCAAAGAGCAGGGGTAGGCTGAGAGGCAATCATTATGGCAACCCTTATTACAGAGATGTGGTGGAAACACCTGGGGCAGATGGACACTTTTCTCTCTCTCTCCCTTTGCCCATGGGCTCCTTGTCAGAAGCAATATTTGGCCTTTGCTGTCAGGCTAAAATTGCTTTTAGAGGGCTCTAGGGAGGATCCTCAGACTTCCACAACAGATAGGAAAAAGAAAACAAAAGAAAAACCAGCATCAGTCAAGAGTGAAAACTTCTACAGATCTCCACCCCCAAAGAAAACCCTCCTTACTTTATCAGTTGTGGTGGTCCATGGCCTTCCTACCTCTCCACCCACATAACATAATGGGAAGCCTACCTATTGACAGGCCCAGCCCACTTAAACAGAGCCCACAGTCACCCTCTGATTCTGGAGAGGGGTTTGTGGGGGAAACAGATCAACACAATTGCAGAGGAAACCTGTGCCATCTACTCATAAAACCTAACATCATTTTTCATTCATAAATGTGACCAGACAATTAAGGATCATCAGATATTTGAGGGAAACTACAACATGAAAGAGAAGGACCAAAATAAGCAAATGGAATTGATCCCAGAGGAAAGAGATAATTAAAGAAATAGAGGAAAACTTAAATATATTCTGATTTGTATCAGTAGAGAGGCTAACCAGTGCTATTTCTACCAGATTAGAATGTTTTACAGCTTCCCTTTCTATCCCTTTAAAAGAAAATTTAGTTATTTGGCAAAGATTTACTAATTCTTTATACTGTGTCAGGAAGCAAGGGTTCTGAGATTTTTTTAATTGTCTCTTTCCTGTAGAAGCTAATGGTGTGGAAATGTCCAGACAAGTCAATTATGTGATATGGTAAATGCTATGATAGATTAAGCACAGAAGAGGACACATCAACTTGATGGGGATGTTTCACAGACAGTTGTCTCTTCAACATTAATAATGAATGAGAGAGGAAGGAGTCAGTATGCTCATAGGATGCAGTTTGAACATTCACGGCACATTTTGGAAAATAAGCCTTGCTTGATGTGGTTGATGAACAGAGCTGAGCATGAGTGAGTTGGGAAGATGAAGACAGAAAGTTGGGTAGGGGTCAGATCATGTGCTGTGCTAACAATGGATATACTGTCCTCTAAGCAAGGTTTTTCCAGACATGTTCAGGGAAAAGAGTCCTTGTGAGGCCCTTTGTAGAACAAACAAAATGATATATTTAACTCTTTCATATGTACTGGAAATAATTTTCCTAGCAGAAACTATGACTGTGATCTAGATTATCAATAAAAAGTCACAACCACAAGCAGATTCATTAACATCAAAAACAAGCTATTGAAGTATGATCTGTTGTTTTTTTTTTCATTTTCTCTTGATACTATTTACTGAAGATCAATCACTAGCTAGGAAAAAAATGCAGTAGAAAAGGGTGACAGATTTCAGAAAAAGGCAGTGAAAGATAGATACCATATGATCTCACCTATAAGTGGAATCTAATGAACAAAACAAACAAATGAGCAAAATGGAACTAGACACATGGAAATAAGGAACAAACTGACAGTGACCAGAGGGGAGGAGGAAAGGAATAACAGGGGAAAGAAAGGGAAGGGTCTAGTCAAGGAAACATGTATAAAGGACCCATGGTAATGGACAACAGGGTGGGGACTGACTGAGGGAGTGGAGTGGGCAGGGCAGGGGAGAACAACGGAGGGAACACTGAGACAATGGTAATTGAACAACAATAAAAAGAAAGAAAGAAAAACCGAAAATTGAAACAATGCAATCCATTAATTCTTTCTGTGAACCAAGAAAAAGGTGCTCAATATTTGACTTTGGCTGCAGGCACTTTTGTGCACTCCTCCATAGATCTACAAATTTCTTGGTAACTAAATGTGAAAACCACTTTTGGATATAATAGGCAGATGAAGATTTTTTAAAGCGGGTACACCACGACCAGGCCATTCCTTGTTGGGGCAGAGGCAGGTATTGGAGGTACTGACACAAAAGACATCTGAAACAGGATCAGAAATCAGAAAATAAAATTTGGAAGCTAGAGAGATAGTCAACTGCTGCATCAAGCTAGAGGAGCAGGCAGAAGAATGGGAGAAAGAGGCGGTTTCAAGAACTGAAGTATTGAATATAAGCAGGTGATTCTGGAGCTAATTCCATTGATATTAAACACATCAGGGCACTCTGTCAATCTGCTTTCCTGGAGGTGCAGAGTCTGAGGGCTCAAATCAGATTACATGATGTGGTCAGTTATAACTATTAGAATTAACATTCTGCTGGAAGTATGGAGAATGGATGGGGTTGGGCAGAAAGGAAGCAAGGAAATAAATTAGGAAGGTATAGTCCACTTATCTAGTAGAGAGGAGATGTGGTCCTGGACTAGAATGTTGACATAGCAGATAGAAAGATTGGTACCAACCAAGATTTGGGGAGAAAGTAGCCACAGGGATTGAGGAATAATCTGGGCAAGAGAGAGGGAGGGATTAGAGATGATTCCCAGGTCTGTGACATGGACTATTAGGTGGGTGTGGTAGTACCATTCACTGAGATAAGGGAGACCCTTCAAAGAGAACAAATCTAGATTGAGTGGAATGGTGAGCTGAGTTAAATTAAGTTTTGAGCATGCCAAATGTGAGGTGGCTTTGTGATATCCAAGTAGAAATATTCAGAGGTAGCCACACCTAAAAATCTGAAGTTCAGGGTTACAGTTATACATTTGGGATTTGTTATGTTGAAAGTCATACTAAAAACTATGAACATGGATGGGACCCACCCAAGGAAAACACGTAGAGCAAGAAGAGGGGAGAAGGGAGGAAGGGTGATGACAGAAGAATGAGGATAGGGAACATCAAAGTTTTAAAGGATGCAAAGAAAAATAGGAATCCATGAAGAAATTTTCTGAAAGGCAAGAGAAGAGAGTTTCCAGAAGGATGACAACAGAATGATAGGTCAACAGACTAATAGAAAGGTCACTAAAAATGAACTCTAGAAAGAATTCACCAAAACCTATAGAACTAATAATAATGAGAGCATTTCCGGGGGAATATTGCAGGCAGAAGTCAGATTGCAGGAGGCTAGAAATCAGGAACTGGAAGGAGGGAGATTGGACAACCTTTTTTGAAGTTGGTCACATGAACAAATCCTGACATTGTCTGCATCTCTGTGGTCCTTTCAATTGATCTTTGCACGGTCCTTGCAGCTGTGGCATTCTGTAATTGTATGAAACTGGCCTTGGAGAAGTCCTCGAGCCTGCTCTCGTAATAATTTTCCTTCAGTGGAACAAAGGTTACTTGTCTAAGAACTGAAGCCTCTGACTTGACTGATCAAAGTTAATCACGTGCACTGAAGCCACCTACTTGGCAGATATAGTGAAAAGCTACACCGATCTGAGCCCAGGACAGGATGCAGTGGCGTAGGAGGATAAGAGAGCAGGTGCTAACTCTACAGATAGCATGCCTATCAGAGCATTTTGCTACATTTCCTATCTGTATCTGAAAACAATTTTATAGGAGTTATCAAAGCAAGCTTATAGTTTCTAGACCAGGTTGGGATATGGGGTATGGACTTCCACAGTTGCTTTTATTTTTAAAGCAATCTGATAAAACTATGCAAAAGCCATTCAGAAATGCATAATCCTACACACCTCAATGATTCCATTTGTATTCCAAACTTTGGGTTTTTTGATGTTATTATTCTTTTCTTTGTTACTAATATGTTAAGAGTAGGCAATTATTTGGAAAACTCATATCTTGGGCTAAACAGATTTTTTAAACATTCAGGATGAAAGTTGTTTGTCTGTTGCTTAACATATTTCAAAGATCTTTCATGCACATCTTTTTTGATCTTCACAATAACTTATAGAATAGGCAATTCAGCTGTAACTGTCCCTTTCAGATATGAAGAAACTAAGGTCTAGTGATTTGTGTGAGGTGCATAGCAATTTTTTTTTTTTGTAGAGCAAAGACCAGAATTCAGGTCTCTGAACTGCTGCCTGTTTCCCCTTTTCTGAACAGTTACATTGGCATTGTCAATGATCTGATGGATTGAAACAGTGTAGACAGCAATTTGACTAATTGAAGCTAATATTCCTACTCTAACCTCAGTCACAGATTTTGGCTTGATTTCCTCAAGACCCTACTTCTCTTGATCTTTGAGAAATGTATTTTTCTTGAATTATCTCTTCAGCTAACTTTTATTTAATAATCATCATCACTCTTTTTTGCTTTATGCCACGTAGTCTTGACTTGAATAGCTGCTGGGATTTTATTTGGTTTAAAGGTTAAAGAAGTTTTGAGAAGCAATTAGCTAGTGACACACCAGTCATAAAATCAATCCAAACTTTTGTTGACATTTGTTTCTTTCCCCACATACCAGGTTCCCGCTTTATATTAGTAAGAATGAAAATGAAATATGTCTGTTGCTGGTGGATTAATTTATCACTTTCCTTGAAACTGGTGAACCAAAACTTTAGACAGCAGTAGGAAAATACTGCCATTGTCTGTTAAGAAGTCTATGACATTTCAAGGCAAGAATGAATGTATGGAAGAAGAAACTTGTTTCTTCTTTACTAACAAAAGGGAAAGCCTGGAAGTGAATGATATGGGTATAATTTGAGAAAAAAAAAAAAAAACCCTTTACGTAACTTTTGCTGGGAGAGAAGACTACGAAGCACATTTTCCAGGAAGTGTGGGTTGCGACGATTGTGCGCCCTTAACTAATCCTGAGTAAGGTGGCCACTTTGACAGTCTTCTCATGCTGCCTCTGCCACCTTCTCAGGCAGAAGATATTTCAACTGTAACACAGCATGATCGAAACATACAGCCAACCTTCTCCCCGATCTGTGGCCAGTGGACCACCCGTCAGTATGAAAATTTTTATGTATTTACTTACTGTTTTTCTTATCACTCAGATGATTGGGTCCGCACTTTTTGCTGTGTATCTTCACAGAAGATTGGACAAGGTAAGATAATGCCTTTATTAACTAAGTTTGAGGTACTTATTAAATTGTGGGTTGGTTGGTTTAGCTTTACCAAAATGATGGACAATGGTAGAAACCCAAACAGATATGTGGTCTTGTGGCATGTTTGTTGTCTAGTTAGTGAAGCCCCCCATTCTTTTCTCTGGTCAAGAGTTTGGGCTCTTCAGTCAGACTGCCTGTGTTCAAATCTTGACTCTTCCCTTTACTAGTTCTGTGCTCCTAGGCAAGTTATTTTGTATTTCTATGGCTCAGTTTCCACATCCGAGAAATGGGAATGATAATGGTATCCATCTCATTGATTAAATGAATTTAGCCTTGTAATGAGCTTAGAACAAAGCCTGACATAAAGTAAGTACTATGTATGCATTAGCTACAATTATTTGCTAAAGTTTTGTTTAAAAAATAAACTACTTTTTATCTTAGAGACAAAATTTTTCTTTTAAATTTTCAATTACAGAAGAACATCAATTTGATCTGAAATTTCATAGTGCTTCTTTTTAACATAGACATGTATAACTTTCAGAATTTGCAATTTTTTTTAAAAAGTGGCATTCTTTGTATAACTAGTCAAATGTTGATTGTAGTTGCAAGCTGCCCAGTTTTCCTCTAAGATGCTTTACATTATTTCATTGGACTTATAGGAACAAAAGAGTAGAGAAACTTAGTAGGTTGTTTTGCATTCCCAGAAAAATATAACCATTAGGACTTATCCTGTTTTGATGTGCTTACCCACTTCTTCTAAGGGGCATCATTGGCTGTGTTGACAAAATATCAATCATAGATGAAAAGGAGATATTTGATCAATTATCTGGCCATTCCCAAAAGTCTGGATGTGGGAATTGTGGATGTACAATATCTGGAGACTCCATTTTCTCAGGGCTGTTTAAGTGTCCTCTATTGGGTTGTCAGCCTAGAATTAAGGCCATGAGGTTTTCTATCAGCGTAAAGTTGAGGGGCAGTGATGGTTGAGGCAATTCCATGGGTTACTCAAATTTTAGGTTTCACTGCAGAGAAAAGAGATGGGTGGTTCTGGGTTTGGTTGTGTTTGGCCTGATGGGCTCTGTCAGTCAAAGCCTGGACATAAGCTTAGCCTCTACAGGGGAAGTATTGACCTGGGTAGACTCAGATTTATCAGAGCATTTAGGCACGCTCTTAATGTCAGTGAAATCCACCAGCTAACTGCATCTTGTTTTGAATAGAAAAATTTAGTCTTAAAACAAGAAAATGGCAAATAATTAGTTGATTATACAAGTGAATTCCATATATCATTCTAAGACATTGAGAAAAAATACCTCATTAACTTTGGAAATGAAAGATTATTTCTTGAAAAATTCAAATGTTTTCGGCAAATACTACAGTTAAAAAGAGAGAGAGATGTAACTAGAACTGGGGTTAATTGACACACATTGAAAATTAACATCTTCATCACAAACACTAAAGCGAAGTGGGAAAATAGCTCAACGGAAGATTATTTTGTAGGCTGCTTATAATGAGCAATCATTACTAAAACAATAGGAAATATGACAATTATAGAATGTTCTGCTATGGTACATTAAAAAATGTATACTTCGTGATGAAATTTTATTAGAATAGTTGTGATTTTCACCTAGACTTTCAGATAATATGACATTTTAGTTGTTGGCTTTTGTAGATTTTTAAACTGCTAATACCAAATATCAATAATCCAGAGTAAATTTTTATTCCCCATTTATATCTGCAAAGCCCTCTTTCAATTGCTGATGCCGTGGAAGTGAATTTAGAGGCAGACACCATCACCACCATTCTCCTTCAGAACTGCATTTCTCATGTCCCTGTTATTTCACAAATAGATAGAAGATGAAAGGAATCTTCATGAAGATTTTGTGTTCATGAAAATGATACAGAGGTGCAACAAAGGAGAGAGGTCCTTATCCTTACTGAACTGCGAGGAAATTAGAAGCCAATTTGAAACCTTTGTCAAGGTAAGGAACTCAGTTGTTGGTCAAAGTGACATAAAAAATTTTAGTACTTCTGCCAAGAAACTGAAATATGACCATGTAAAAGTTTAAACACTTATTTATATATCATATTTGTACATAGGTATGTGTATTTTTTTAAGAAGGAAAAATGAAGCCAAAATTCTATGTTAAAAGAGTATGGAAAGTTAGAAGTGTTCACATTCATAGGAATGTTCTCAAGAAGAGCAAAAAAAAAAAGATTCTCAGGGAAAAAAGCACATCTCATGGGCACATTCATACATACACACACACGAGTTCATACATGCAGCTACCTCTGAAAAAATTTTGAAGTACACCAAGTTTGGTTTTTGCATTTTCTTATTTTCCCATCTAAACCTTGATGGTTTCTCACTGTGGACTCATGGTCTTGTTCCATTCTCCAGAGAAGTGATAACCATTGGTCACTGTAGTGTTGGGAGGCCACAGCTTAAGATATTACCTTTAGTGGAGGTCATAGGGACTTCTAAAGACTGATACATCTTAACATATGAGGGAATGATTCTTTTATGATGGAATTTCAGGTGCCATGAAAGTGAAATATTCTTCTTTTATAGTGAGGAGAGATGTGAAGAATAGGTGATCAACCTTCTCAGTACCGCTCAAACCAGACACCATATACTACCACTTACTCATGAAGCTAGTTCACTCTAGGGCCAGTCAAGACTTGGGGTAGAGTTTGAAGATTTCTAACTCAACAAGCTGGAATCCATCATGAAGTCATATATTGGGCACCTAAAACAAGATTTTTAGAATGTTTACTGAGGATGCACCTATACCATTAATTTCATTCTTATAGATAAGGGATGTAAGGGCTCTTTCTCTTGAAGCAGAATATCAAGAAGTCTTAATACCTATTTCCCTGTCAGAACACTGAGTCATATACCCTTGGCCCTCAGCCCACTTTGGGGTCATGAATAGGAGGCAGCACTCCACATTGAGGGCATCACTATGCCAGGTTGTTGGGTATCTGGGTAAACTAAGAGGAATTAGTTCTCACATATAGATGATATGTGATTTAACCCAAGACTGAAGAGCTTTAGATCTTATTTCTGAGTTTATTCCTATCCTCTTATACTGCCCCAAATGTGTAATTTAATCCAGCAGTGGATTAAATTCTTAATCCAGAAGATGAAGACCTTCCTTATTTCTGAGCCACCTATGGGAATCAGAATGCAGCTCAAATCTGTTGCTGACTTTTAGGTTGTTTATGCTAGTCTAGGTTTTAGATAAAAACTCCTAACTCTTTATTTGTGAGGTATGGAAATATTTGAGTTTCTCAGGTTCTTTGAGGCTTCTGGCAAATATTACAAGGTATTTGGAGGTATTGCAAATTTAAATGTAAATAAAGCCACTTTCAGAACAATGGTTAATAATTCCAATAACATATATAATTTGCTTGGCTGTGTGACCATGGGCAAATAAGTTCACCTCTCTAGATCTCAGTTTTCTCATCTATAAAATAGGACAGCTGAGATTATCTGTAAGAACACTACAAACTTTGACATTCTGTAATTATGGAATCAGCCTTCAGTTCCCTCCAAAGTTAGTGAGAGTTACTGTTGATTTTTCCCTTCTCTTTTTCTTTCTGAGAGTTTTACAGTTCAACTGCTAATTCTTCATGGCTTTATTTCTGGTCAGATATGCAAAACTTCCCAGATCAGCTACCCAGAATAGGAGTAAGGAAAACAGCTGGTTTGGCCTCTCTGCTTATGCTTGAATAAAAAAGTGACAGCTCCAAAGTTTCATATCCTAAAAGGGCATAACTTCTCAGGCATGTCAACTGGAGATTCTTACATGTAACAGAAGAATTCCCTTGCTTTTGCTGCAATAGGAGTGGAATGCAAGTCAATGTTATCTGTACCTATGATATGCATGATGGTGAGACACAAAGTACTCTAAATGCCCAATCTTCCTCCAATGACTGAACCACTCTCTAATATCCATCCCCCCAAATTTCTCATTCTAAAACAATATTTGGACTTTTTAACTTAATAAGTCAGCTACATAATAATCCCAAATTGGACTTTTATATTTTTAGCTAACGTTAACAGTCTTTCTTTCTGCGTCACAGTCTGACTGGTCCAGAGCAACTTAGGGTTTGAATCTTGGGGTTCTGAAATATAACTTAAAGAGGTCTTAGAAATCATCAGATCCAATTATCAACATGTAACTTCAATCTTCTCCCCACAGTTCCTACCTAGTTGTCCCCTGATCTCTGCTTGAACACCTCTATTAACAAGAAACTTATTATCTCCTGAGGCAGGTAGCATCAAGCTGTCACTTTTGGGGGAAGGTAGGATTCAGGAATTATGCAGCATTGTGGATAGTGTAATTTTACATTACATTTAGTCCTCACCTACCCTCTGCTAGAATGATCATTTCCATGATTGTTTGCCCACCAATTCTTGAGATGTTTTTGGTAGGGTCAAAGAATTTCGTTCTCAAGTTAAAGGTCATTCTGCCTATAACTGCCACAAGGGTTCCCACTGAGACAAATATCTAATCCAAGATTTTCTGAAAGTCAACTTTAAAAATATTTTCAGTTAAAGTGTGGAACAAAGCAAGAAAAAAGGCTCTGGGGAGTGTGGCAGGGGGAAAGTTCACGAAAAGGCAAGGCTGTGTGCATAAAGGACAAACATTGCTGACTTCACATTTTCATCTTGGCTAAGCTCTGACACCAATGTCAGTTTGAAAGTATCTCAACCTTGATCATCACACTCCATTTTTTGAAAAGACACTAAATACTCATTTGTTTACTTGTTATCTCACAAACATTTTCCTGTTGCCGCACTTTCACAGTGCCACACTTCAGCTTAAGTGGAAAGTTGAGGCCCTGCAGCCCATGTGAGCATTTCAAGGTGCAGGTTCTCCTTCAGACTCTGTGATTTACACCCTCACATCTGACAACTGAGATGAGCCTAAAAGAAGAAACTCGACAGACACAACACTAATTCCTTCTAGAGGAGGAATAAAAAAGAAGGGCCCTATAGAAAATTGATTCTAGCAATGGGAAGGAGCACAAGACTTTGTGACTTTCAGAAAACGTGAAAATACTGCTCTCTTCCTCTTTTGTGTTCAGAGTACATGGTGATGGTGTGAGTTAAACCTGGCCTATAAAGTTGATCTCACTGTTTCAACTCTTTGCTTCAGCCTCAGTCTCATTGAGAGACCTCAGGCCAGCCAGTTAAGCCCTCAAGGCCATTTATTCAGTATATTTAAATGGCAGCAGTAGCCTTTATTATCTTTCAACCTGTGTCAACTGCAGTCCCTGTTAGATTCTTAAAGTACCTCTAACCTTCCTTCAGTTACTAAGTGAGAAGAAACCCCCAAAGAGGGGTTGCATTTGTCTTTGAACATCGGAAGCATTGGAAGATTACCTGTGTTTCCTATATGTATGCTGATTATTCTAAATAGCAAATGCTGGCCACACAAAGGCACACAACCAGCAATAAGACAACAAAATAAAAAATATATATATCTGAGGGTTTTTTCTGGGATTCCTTCCCAAGATCAAACTTACTGTTACCATTTTCTGAGAGATTTCAAACAAATTTTATTCTAACAGATATATACCATGCTCATGTTTAATAATACTCTATATGCCATTTCCCTAGGTAGAATCATCTCCTGATTCAGCGTTATTTGTCAATACCTGTCAAAACCAGTGGGGTCATAAGCAGAATCAGTATTGCAGCTTCCAGTGTAGAAAGTATGCCAGAATGGAGATAATGAATCCCAGACTTTGCCTTCAGGTCCACCCCTGGGCTTTCTGGTCTATCAGCTTATCTGTCAGAGCCATGGGCTCCCAATCAATAAGATGGAACTAATGACAGGATCTGAGTCTATATGATAAGTCTCACCAGAGCCAGGCAACAGAGTAAAGACTAATGCCAAATAAATGAAACCTCTAAAACCCCACAGCAGAGTTCCTGTCAAATTGACCTTTTGCAATGATTCTTATTTCAGGATGTAATGGGAAATGAAGTGAAGGAGAAAGAAAAAACCTTTGAAATGCAAAAAGGTACGGCACTATTTACCAATTTCTATGCATACTTAAGAAGTAAAATGAAGCTTTATGAGACCAATTACATTGAAAAACCCAGTGTTGAATCAGGAAACTTTTAGCTCTGGAAATAAAACTGGAACACAATTGGCTGGGTTCCTTTAATGCTGACAATACCAAGTATGAAGAAATTCTATTACTTTCTTTTTTTAATATTATGTATTTTTATTGTTGTTTAGTTACAGTTGTCTTGCCTTTTCTCCATTGCTCTCCCATGCCCTGTCCCTGCCAACTCCCACAGTCAATCCCTCCCCATTATCCATGCCTATGAGTCCTCTATTTGTGCTACTTGGCTTACTTCTTCCCCTTATTTCCCTCATTATGCCCCCTGTGTCCCCTCTGGTCACTGTCAGTTTGTTCTTTATTTCCTGAATTCCATTATTTTTGATACCTTAATCAAAGCAATCATACAGACTAGTGCCACCTACAGAGGATAAGAAAATCATCATTTGGTAGCAGTGGTTTTTACTGTTCAATAGCAGATTTTTATGAGGAACCATGGCCAGTGGAGCCTCTAGAATCAAGGAATGAGTCAGTGTGACAACATTCTATACTTTGCCTTGTTCTTGATGTCAGAGCATCTCGGACAATTCATGGTTGGAAGGGGTCTTGATGGTTCTCAAATCCAACACCATGCCCAGGGCACAAATCATCTTCACACCAGATCATCTGGCCTGTAATCAAACATGCCTAGGTATTTTCTATCTCATAAAGCAGCCTGGCCCATCTTTGAATGGCTGTAATAATTACAATAAATTTACTATACTATATGAGACAAATCTTTTCTCCTTTGGAGCTGAAATTTGTTCCTGTAATCTCCACTCATTAGACACATTCTACTCAGTGGGGCCACATGAAACAAGGTATAATTCCTCTTCTACACAGCAGCTGTACAGATGTTGAAAACAGCAATCATGGAAGCCTTTTTTTCTCCAGGCTAAACCTCCCCAGTACCTTCCATTCTTCCTCTTATGACCATTTCTAAACTGTTTCCTTTCCTAGTTACCTCCTTTTCTGGATGACACCTTAACTTTCCCTGTTCCTCTTAGAATATAGCATACCAAACATAACACAGTAATGCCTGGAGTGACAAGAATAGCTGAGTATGGGAAAGATGAAGTGTTGGTAGATGGGTGTTTTTAGTCACACTACTATATCACAAAGTTGGTGAAACTGATGCTTTTGGTTTTGTAAATTTAATACATACAAATACATATACACATACAGGGTGAGGCAAAAGTAGGTTTACAGTTTTGAATACACAAAACACAGAGTTTGTTCTTATATTATTTATTAATTATTGTATTACTTTCCATATGAACAACTATAAACCTACTTTTGCCCCATTGTGTACATACAGAAATACAGGTACTATTTTCTGAGGCAAAGAGCATACTCAGAGGTTGTGTTAACTATTGGTCTAGATGCAAAAGGTGATCTGATTTCCATGAAGGTTTTGTCTTCAGATGGCTGTAAGATATGTTAAGTGGAACTCTGTTATCTGTTAATTACAGTGAAATTTGAGGAAACACGTGGAGGTTGAGGTTAATCATACAGACTGCCTAGCAGTCTTCAGTAAATAATAAACTTAACAGAACTGGTAATTTAGGTCATGCAATTTAACTCAATATTTATAGGACACCTACGAAGTGTCCAACATGGCTCATTACTGGACAAAAAAGAAACTTCCTCAGTCTTTACACTTAGAATATCAGCACATCTAATTAAGAAGCAAGCCTTTTACATGAGAAACAGTTAAGATAGATACAATAGTTTGGCCAATTGTTTGACCAAATCAGACACCATAAGCACCTTACTAGCTAATTGTGCAGACACAACCTTTGGGCTCACTAAGGTTCCCAATGGATGGAAGTTGTTCTTAGAAGCAAGATTCAAATATGTTTAATGGAGACCAGTATTTTTAGCCTATATCAATCTATGTAAAGTGGAGTCAGTTGAGTACTGAACAAACTTAAGAAAAATAGAATTAGTGGAAATAACCAATTCAATTTTTCAGACTTTAGAAACCAAATTTTACTACTCTGGGGAGGATTTCAGACCATTGTATCCTCCCTTTTACATAACTTATTTAAGCACACTCTATTACACAGTTATAGAGCTGGACTAAATAGTTCCATGTGCAGTTTTGTATTACTTTGGTCTAATAGTTAGCTTTTGGTTTCATTTTAGGTGATCAGGATCCTCAAGTTGCAGCACATGTCATAAGTGAGGCCCGTAGTAAAACAGCATCTGGTAAGTTCAAAATCATCTGAGCATTAGCCACCCAAGGGGGAAGGCTGGGATTTCGATGCAATGCTTCCCAATGATTAGATTCCTCTCTTTCTTTGGGGCCTAATTTACAAACCTACCCATATAGCTCTCATATGCTTTCCTTTGTCTTCAAAGTGAGCTTAAATGTACAGATGGGATTTGGAGGGACAAAAGGAGGTGGAAAGCAATCCCACTGTTCTCATTATGTTCTTGCTCAATGGTTGATCCTGAATGAGGAATTACTTGGTGGAGGGACCCTTATTCTGACAATTTAGAAGAGATGACTGGGAACATCCTTTATCCTAACACCTCTTCACTGTATGTAAATGTGCCTCAGGGGGTATTTCCTGCTATTTGTCGTTCCCTGTATGATTACCCCAGCCCCACTGGGGCCAACCTCAAGGAAATTAAAGGTAAAATCATTCTACAAAGATCAGTAGGTGCCAGCACATTAAATTTTCCAATGAAGTAACAACAGATGACATATTGTAATCTTTTTAACTCTGAATGATATTATTTCCATATACGTACTGCCATTGTTCTAGCCCTTAGATCTTTTTTTTCTCCCAAATCTGTACCTCCTGATAGCTGGTGCTGGAGAATGTGTCGCATCTGATAAATGGATGGAAACACAGACGCTAGCATAAAATCCCCCATCTACATAAATGAAGTTTGAGAGCATCAGAGCAGTCTTTGAAAAAGTTCAGCACGGTGCTCTGGAATGGAGTTCTAAACAGAGTGTGTGTGTGTGTGTGTGTGTGTGTGTGTGTGTGTGTGTGCGCGCACGCGCGCGCGCGTGAAAGAGAGAGAGAGAGAGAGTGGAGATATGAAAGGAGAGGGGAAGGGAGGGGAGGAGACAGATGGGGAGAGGGAGAGGAGGGGAGATACAGCCTCATTTCTGAGGTGGGGTTTGGGCTTCTCAGTGGGTATACATGGTTATCATGGATCATGGTATGGAAGTAAGAGCACTGTATAGGAAGTTTTGAATACTAAGGTTCAAGAACCACGACTACCTCTTGCTGGGTGACCTTGGGCAAGTACCTGTACTTATGCAGCAGTTTCTGGCCTCACTTTACAGAGTGACTCTGAGCATCAAATCAGCTAACCCGGAAGAAAGTTATACTGTCAAGTTCTATACAAATGTAAGGTGACATTGCTTAGCTTTATTCATGGTGACTTAGATGTCATAAGAGTGATATAAAGTCCTTTATTAATACCAGTATTCTCCCAATATTTAATAATTTTTCTAAGTACCTCTTTCTCAGAAAATACACTTATAGGAGAATATCACAACTATATTGGCATGTCAGGGTGGCCATCCACATGACACCTTCTCATCCAAACTGGATAACAGCAACAGAGACATCTCCTCAAAGAATAAATTCCTATTGGTCTTTGAAAACATGTATATAAATCCTTGCCCTTGAATATATTTCATAATGCTCAGACTCTGCCAAAAGGCCCATTATTGATATTCATCCTAGTATATTTTACAGTCTGCATCACAGTAGGTTTGTAGGAGATCCGGTGGAAAGATAGTAACATTCCTCACCCCACCCCAGTCCCAAATCTCTTGCTTTTTTTAATGCTGCCACAGGCCTGACCTACATCCCACAGCTAGGCTGAAAATTAGGTAAGGACTTACAAAAGTAAACTTAGTGGACTAAAAGATAGGGAACTTGCACTTGTTTTCTCAATTAGATGGTTCAAAAGTGAAAATATCATAATTAAGTGTCATTTCTGGAGTGATCTGGAAGGCCAGGAAATGTCAGACATTTCAGATGCCTTCTCTGTTACTAAAACATGAGTCTGAACAGCTTGGATCTTGCACCCTGATAGGTCTAAGACCACCAAATAGGATTTTTTTCAAAAGCCCAGGGGAGCAAATGCATCAATTACTTTCACTTCTTCCCAACCCCCATCCTAGCAATCTAGCTCTCTGTGGGAGCTGAGATTTGAAATCAGGTGCACATACTACTTTGAACCCACTCAACATCTCAGTCAAGAAAATGGCACACTGTTGGTGGGTACTCCGGTTTAGCCACAAGAATACAGATACTTTCGAGTCTGTGGCGCCCACTACAATGGGAGATCAAAACACACAGTGAAATGACAGGTTTATTTTCATACTTCCTTGCCTAATTTTAGTCCTTGTTGTGGGAGGCACGTCAGGTTTGCAACAGCTTGATCAGGTAGGAAGAAATGGGGTCTTTCCTTTCTCTGTGCTGAGGCTGAGTTAGGTAGACTAACAACTTTTTTGACTTTGTAAATTTTAAGGAAAGGAAGAAATCAATGTTAATATTAGTGAGGAATTAGCTTGAATATTTGGGCATGCATAATTTATGATGTGGAATTTTTAAATCATTCGCACTTTCTTAAGTTCAAGGACAATTTAGCTTTAAGAACTCTAAAGGGAGAAGGAAGCTCACTGTGCTCTATTACTTTGTTTAATCTTCACAAGTCTTAGAAACATGCTGTGATATTAGCCCAGTGTTGCAGATGAGAAACTAAAACTCAGGGAGATGGACTTGCCAAAGCTTAAGTAAAGCTTGGATTGGAGCCCAGCTTCGTCTAACTGTAAAGCCCATGCTAGTTTGTCAGCCATAGCTCCTTTATAGACTTAATGTTGGATGGGTCCTTAAAAGTTCATTATGCCCAAACCTTCAATTCATATATGAAGCTAGTTTCAACATTAAACTACATTTTATTAAAGTGTGAACCATGCTATGCTTCACCTCACCACAAATTTTTCTCCTCTCCATTACAGTTCTGCAGTGGGCCCAAAAAGGATACTATACCATGAGCAACAACTTGGTAACTCTTGAAAATGGGAAACAACTGGCCGTTAAAAGACAAGGACTCTATTATATCTATGCCCAAGTCACATTCTGTTCCAGTCGGGAAACTTCGAGTCAAGCTCCATTTATAGCCAGCCTCTGCCTGAGGTCCACAAGTGGATCTGAGAGAATCTTACTCAGAGCGGCAAACACCCACAGTTCCTCCAAACCTTGTGGGCAACAATCCATTCACTTAGGAGGAGTATTTGAATTGCAACCAGGTGCTTCAGTGTTTGTCAACGTGACTGATCCAAGCCAAGTGAGCCATGGAACTGGCTTCACGTCTTTTGGCTTACTGAAACTCTGAACAGTGTAACCTCGCAGGCTGCCACTGAGATGATACTGGTAGTCTTCATAATGCAGCAAAGCAGTTAAGACCACCCCTCCATTGAACTGCCTATTTATAACCCTACAATCCTCCTCATGGAGAACTATTTATTATACATCCCAAGGCATGTAGGGCTGCATTAAGTGAATTATGGGGTAGGTGAAACCCAAAGAGGCCCTGTTCCATAAGAGCTTATATTCTGAAGCAGCAACCTGATTGATGCAGACATACAGAGATTCCTGTGAAAAGACAAGGCCATTATGCACAGATTAAATTCTGAATAAACAGCAGATAATTAGTAAGTTTAGGGTTTTTTTTTTTTTGTCTGCAGTGTCTTTCAGTAGATAATGTATTTGATTTATCAGTGAAGATGCAGAAGGGAAATAAGGGCCTTAGCTCACATTCAGTTGTATGGTAGATTCTGGGTCCCTGTGCCACTGATGATGGGGACAGGCTCTAGAAAGATTAAGGCAGTGGCGAACTGAAAAACCGTATCACCCACCAGCCCCCTGACACTCATTTTCTCTCTCTCTCTCTCTCTCTCTCTCTCTCTCTCTCTCTCTCTCTCTCTCTCTCTCTCGCATGCGCGCGCACACACACACAGTGTCAGGCTGTTGCTAATCAGTTATATCAACCCTGTCCCTATCTCTACTACTGTAAATGGGAGGGGGAACAGAGAGAGCAGCTCTGAGCCTGACCACTCCTCCTCAAGAAGTGACTGTATTTAAAGGAAATCTATTGTATCTACCTGCAGTCTCCATTGTTTCCAGAGTGAACTTGTCATTATCTTGTTATTTATTTTTTGAATAATAAAGATTCTTTAACATTATTGTTGTTATTCAGCATCGAAAAGCCTAGGCCAAATTCAAGGACTGACTCATTTGGAGGGAATTTTCCCAACCTTTGTCATGTGTTCATAAACTTGATAAACTTGGTTCTAAAGCTTGTTGCACCACAAAATATATTGGTGAAAACACACTCCCTGGAAGTCTGTGATAGCCTTTGATGGATGACATGAAAGCTTATGAAGTGGAAAACAATCTGGGCCTTTATTTCCAGCTTGATCTGGAAAGGTTTCAGGAGATTGAAGGAAGACTTTTTTTTAAATTAATCACAGCTAAGTGAATCTGGAGGGAGGGCCTTAAATGAGAAGCAGTTGCTTATCTTTTTAATAGCTGTCTGGGTGGTTCCACCTTAGACAAGACTGAATAGAGCTGAGACAGCCTGAGGGGAAGTATCTGCCCCTCAGTCTTCCACTGAACTAAGGGGGCTATTCCTTGTCACCTCCAATTGAGGGATTTTCATGTAAAAAAAAAAAACCCAGAGTAGCTTTTTGTCTTTACTGGTAGAATGCATTGCTTAAAACAAACACCACATGTTCAAGCAGAAAAATATTACTGTAGAAAAAAGAAAGAGTGAGAACAGGTGGTGTCATCTCTTGGCCACTGCCCCTGTTCTTCAGTCTTATGGACAGCACAGTTCCTTGTTGGCTGAAATACTTTGAAGACCTTGGACCATGACTTTCTAACACAAGGCTGAAATCATACTAGACAAACTTACCTGGCTACATATTTTTTCCAACAAGAAAACTTTGGTATGAGCAGGGGTGACATTTGTTGATTCAGGGACTCACTTAGGAATACGTTTACAGTAGGGATGGGCAAGAGGCATTACCTCTTTAGTAGGGTTCATAGAAAGGGAATCCAGGTCCAGCCTGAACAAATTTTGCATAGTCTTTATATATTCACATCCTCTGATTTAAACATTGCCCTTACATTTTACCCCACATTCTTCTACTTTAGAAATGATTATTGTACAGACTATCTCTACCTCTAGTAGCTAAGTTGGTAACAGTATGATACAAAAACTACATTTTATAGGCTATCTCTTCTGCTCCCTGCTTTCTGCTACCCTCTAAATGCCATCCGCTATAGCTCCAGCCCAGAATTTTCCCCTAAGCTTGAGCCTGAAATAGCCAACTGCCTTCAACCTCTCAGAATGCTTCCTCATGGGGTCATCTTGCCCTTCCCAACAACTTCAGGCCCTATCCTTCACCCTCTTCTCTTCCTGTGCTGCATGATCACAGTGGGCTGTTTCCTCCTACTCCTTCATGGTTTTAACTATTACCTTCATGCTACTAATGTCATGCCTTAGTCCTGACCTGCTCCCTGGAGTCTGTACTTGGCTGTCTGAATCTCCAAATGGTAGGCCCAGGTCCTCAAACTGGAAACATCCAAATTGAACTCTTGATCTTTCCCCCCACTCAATGGGATCTTCTTTCAGTACTTTCAATTCCAGTGAATGACAGCCACATTTATCATGCTTCCCAAGTCAGAAATCTGATTTGACTTCTTACTGTCCTCACCCCATGTCCAATTCCATCAGCCTATACAAATCAACCCTATTTCTTAAATAGTTCTTAAATGAACTACTTATTCTTTTCTCTACCCCCAGTATCCTAGTTGAAACTATTGTCATCTTTCTTCTGGAATACTACAATAGCTTTCTAGACTCACTGCCTCCACCCTTGTTACCTCTCATCCATTCTTCACACATAGCCAGAGTGAATTCTTAAATACAATTCTGATTTCACCACTCCCTTGCTTCTTATTGACTTTAACAATAAATACCAGGATAATGAATTTATTTCATCTCCTACCAATACCTCTCCCAGTGTCTTAAGTTCTAACCTTCAGTTCCAACTAAGCAAGGCTATAAATGCTTTCTTTCCTGCCTTAGGACCCAGATATGTCTTCTTGTGACACCCATTCCCTTTCCCCATCACATGCTGCACTTTAATTTTATAGTACTTGTCATGGGTGAGGTTTTTCCTACTATGTTGTGAGTTTCTTGAACACCAAGACCTTGTCTCATTCACCAGGCAACTTCAGTATCTACTACAGGGCCTGCCATAGAATTGGCCCTTTCTTCATTGCATGAAGATGTGAATGAATGAATAAATGCAGCTGCTTATAAGTCAGGAAAATTTGTAATATTGTATAAACTTTCATTATGTCAAAAACATGTATGATAAAAATGTAATCAGGGAGTAGAGAATGACTGAGAATTATATTGTAGATAAAGTAGATATTTTATATTTCACAATACTTTGCAAAATAGTACATGATGTTTGATTCATACTCCACTTGAACATTTTCAAAGTTATTCCAATAAATGATGAGGACTTGATTACATTTCTGATCTACATATAAATTACCTAAATAATAAATTTTATAAACTTTATAAATTATCTAAATAATTTTATAAACATGTCACTTTTGCATTCTATCAAAATGAGGAATGAATGATTAAAAGGACAAATAATTTTTATTTCCAGATAAAGAGAAAATGAAATAAGTATAAAGCATTACTACCTCTGTTACTTGACAGTATGTGTCTACAAAATGCAAACTCTACCCTAGCAAGCTGCCAGTACAGAGCACCCAAGTTAATGGGAAACAACATATGGACTCCTGTGCTCCAGGAAGGAACACTTTATGTGTTGAATTTGATTATTTCCAGAGGGTCCGATACCACTGTGTTGGGAGCTGTACTGCCTGCCATAGGCCTTTAGAGCAGTCTGAAGTACTCTAAGACATAGAAACATGGAAAATTTAACTAAGTATGATTTTTATTATATTCTTTTCCTCTGTCAACTACAACTTCATTTTAAAAAGCATAATCAGAAATGCTAAATGTAGTATAGTGGTTAAATCTGGACTGAGACAGAAATAGCCTTAGTTTAGAATCCACTATTTACCAACTTTATAACCATAGGCAAGTCATTTGACTTCCTCTGGCCCTCAGTGTGATCATCTGTAAAGTAGGGATGATAAGAATACTGCTTTGTAAGGTTTATGAGGATTTGATGATCATTCATAGAAAGTTCCCAGTAGAGACTGCTCTCTGGAGCACATCATCATATAAGGAGTACTAAGGTGGCTCTCCACATGGCACCAGGACACCAGTCTGCACTCAGCAGTGCAAGTAGATAGAATGGCATCTTAAAATGGTTGAAACCTCTATGACCAAGAAGAATGTCTGGCAGCTTAGGTACACATAAAAGGCCTTGCTCATGTAGTAGAAGAAAGACCACACCCAATTTGAAGCAAAGTGAAAGCAAAAAAAAAGGCAAGGTTAAAACATATGCCTAATATTAGAATAGATCTGTGGGTAGCAAAGATTTTTTCTTATAGTTTTGTTGTTGAAAATAAGCACTGGATGCTTAGTGTAGCCAAATTTTACAGTAAGTTTGAACAGTTCTATATTTAGGATATTTAGGAAAGTTTTTTTAAAAAAGTTATGATCATTGATTTGCAACCTGTATGTGTCTACGTGAGCACACAAACCTACTCCTTTTGTATCTGAGCAAAACCAATAGGCAATCCAGCAACTCTAAAAAAAACAGGTTAAATACATAGTTGTTCTCCATTCTGCATTCCTGAAATTCAACTTGGTTATAGTTCACATTTTTCCTGCTACTGTAACCTTACTTAAAGTCCAGTAGTTTTTGGTCACAAACTCTATTTCTATCTTGGGTACCTTTCTGACTATAAACCTCTTTGAAATCCAATGGTTAACACATTCTAGATTTCACTCACATTTCCTGTTACTAGGAGTTAAAAGATTTTTAAAATCCATTCACCCACCTATCCAACACTAATTAAAGTTACAGGTTCTATGCTAGGCATGAGATTAATATGATCCATTCTATACACTGAGGTAGCTTACACTTTTTTGTATAACAGGCATACAAATGTTTAAAGTCCAGTGTCAGTGCTGCAGCAGGGGTATGGACTGATGTTACAGGAAACACTCCAGAAGAACATGTAATGCAGACAAGCAGAGGAAGGTAGGTGTCAGGAAAGGCTTTCCAGGAGAGGTGGCACAAACTAAGTCTTGCAGGGAGGAGAGGCAACAGGGAGGAAAGTAGTCCCCAAAGGATAGAGCAGAACATGTAAAAACATAGTTATGAAAATGGGTAAAGGGTTCAGAGGAGTGAGTGAACAGAAGACGTCAGCTGACAGAGGGCTTTGTGTGAGAACAAATCTTGGTATATAGGCCAAACAGCACATGTAGAAGCCCAATTTAGGAAGAGTCTTTGTGCTTATGTGGCAGAAATAAACTGCCCCCTGGCCTGCTTTCCAAGATGGGCTTGTTCCACAGCTTCTTGCACTACAGTGTAGCTGAGGCAGCCTGCCATGCATGTCATGGGAAAGGTGATGAGGAGGCTGGGTCACAGACTGGATGGAAACTGTAGACTTTGAGGTTTCAGAAAGTTTAGAGACCCAGCTGACTTCTGTTATTGGCACCGAGGCAAGCTTTTACATTTCCTCACACAAATAGCAGAGGCCTGAAATTATCTGGTATATTGTTCATTCCACAAATAGTTTTTGAGTAGGAACTATGGTTTCAACCTTGTACCAAGCCCTGAATTTACATAGATGAAAGGAGTCAATTCCTCCTTGTAAAGTACTTAACATTTGGAAGGTCAAAGATGGTGGTGGAGTAGATGGAGGCTACACTCACCTCCTTCAAGGACCAAACTGGAATTACAAGTTATAGGATAATCCTAAGTTATAGGATAATCATTCTGAATAATCAACTGAAGGCTAGCTGAAGAAAAGTCTTATAACCAAGGATTTGCAGACTTGTGGGAAGAGCATAGATGCAAAAAGGACTGGCTACAGGGGGTGGCTGAGGTTCCAAGGAATATCTCAGCTGTGTGAGTTCCCCCTGGGAAGCATGAGGTCTAAACCCTAAGCCAGGCTCTCCAGCCCAGAACACCAGGGACAGGAAGAGGTGCCCACATAACATCTGGTTGTGAAAATCAGTGGGGTTTCTGTCTGCCAGGGAGAGGTGGGAGTCCACTAGAGACACAGGCACCCTCCTAAAAGGCCAATGCACAAAATCTCATTGGTAGCTACTCACCCTGAGCACCAGCAGAGGGAAGGTAGAATGGACTACAATTATATAAAGAAAGTCTGGGGTTTCTGGCTCTGGGAATACAGCTGAAGAGAGAGGGGCCAGGATCCCTGTGCTGAATCAATCTACCATACCTCAGATGCCATTTTGCTTGGGTGGAGCACTCCCCTGCATGCAGCATCAGCTTGGGGCAAAGCAATAGCCCCATCCTCAGGAATCCCTCTCATATCACCCTGTGGAGATTAGGCCCTTCTGAGGAGTACAACCAGAGGCTCTTTCAGAGACTGAGTTTAACAGGCAGCCAGGCAGGTGGAAACAGGTGAAGGTGGATCTCATCCACTGACTTAGGATTTTGCAGACTTGCCCCCAGACCCAGTCATGCTAAAAGCCAACCTTGGTCTGCAGCTTGGACTTTTTATGTGCACCGAGGACCAGCAGAGGTAGCTACAAACTTTGGATTGCTTGTACCTTCAAACAGGTTGCTGAGGGCCAGTCATAGGCATTGCCTTTCATTGACCTGCACCAGAGTGCCTCCCAAGAAGCACAGAATGAAGACACCCAGATGCCAGCTTCAGAAAACATCAGAGCAGGATCCAATTAGCTTAACAAACAGTATATCCAAAGCAAAATCTAGGCAGGCACCAAACCCTGCTAAAGCAAATTCTGTTTCGTGTGGTCAGCACCTGCACAGCAGCTCATGTACTGTGGTTGGGGTTCAGCCTCACAGTCAGCCAGCCTGAAGGTTGATCCTATGTGAACAAATGGGCCAATAGTAATCAAGACTCAATTACAACAGGAGAACCCACATAATACACACAAGGGTCATTCCTGGGGCACCCATCTCAGGTGATCAAGGAGACTGCACCACTGGACTCCACAGGATACCTATTACATTAAACCACCCCATGAAGACTGAGAGTCATATCAAATATGTTTCTATCTAATACATAGAAACAAACTCAAAGAGACCATCAAAATGAGGAGTCAAGAAAAGCAGGCCTCAAATAAAAGAATAGGAAAAAAAGCTAAATAAAATGGAGTCAAGCAATTTCTCAGATATGGAGTTCAAAGTAGTGATTATAAGAATGCTCAATAGCATGTAAAAGGACATAGAAATGATAGAAAGGACCAGTCATAAATGAAGAATACAATATCTGAAATGAAGTATACACTGTAAGAAATAAACAGTGTGTTGTATGGGGCAAATGATCAAATCAGCAATGTGGAAGACAACATAAAAAACCCACCCAATCAGGTCCTGGCTGGTATAGCTCAGTGGATTGAGTGCAGGCCCACGAACTAAAACATCACCAGTTTGATTCCCAGTCAGGGCACATGCCTGGGTGGCAGGCTATATTCCCAGTAAGGGGTGTGCGAGAGGCAACCGTACATTGGTGTTTCACTCCCTCTCTCCCTCCCTTCCCTATCTCTCTAAAATAAATAAATAAAATCTTAAAACAACAACAACACCCAATCAGAGCAGCAAAAATAAGAACTTTGAAAAATGAGGATAGTTTAAAGTACCTTTAGGACAGCATGAAGCAAAACAATATCTGCCTCATAAGGGTGGGTACAAGAAGAAGAGAGAAAGTAAGGGATCAAGAACTTATTTGAAGAAATAAAAACCAAAAACTTGGTGAAGGAAAAAGACACACAATCCAGGAAGCATGGAAGTCCCAAACAAGATGGACTCATGGAGGTACACACCAAGACACATCATAATTAAAATTGCAAAGGTTAAAGGTAGTGAGAGAATTAAAAAAAAAAGAGAGAATCATAAAAGCCACAAGAGAAAGATAGTTAATTACCTACAAGGGAGCTCTTATAAGATTGTCAGATGATTTCTCAACAAAACCATTTCAGGCCAGAAGGAATTGGCATGAAATATTCAAAATCATGGAAAGCAAGAACCTGTAACAAACACTAATTTTCCCAGCAAAGTTATAATTTAAAATTGAAGGAGAAATAAAAACAACTAAAAGAGTTTGTTACCACCAAACCAGTATTACAAGAAATGTTGACAGGCCTGCTTTAAGGATGAGAAAGAGGAGGAGGAGGGGAAGAAGAAGAAGAAAGAAGAGAGAAGAGAGAAGAGAGAAGAGAGAAGAAGAAGAAGAAGAAGAAGAAGAAGAAGAAGAAGAAGAAGAAGAAGAAGAAGAAGAAGAAGAAGAAGAAGGAGGAGGAAGAGGAGGAGGAGGAGGAGGAGGAGAAGGAGAAGGAG